>JAPEBW010000168.1:0-77965 GCA_027405785.1 Ophiocordyceps robertsii
GCTTTTTATATATATAATAACGTTATAGGTTAGGCTTATTCTAAGCAAAAATTAGTTGCTCTCTCTACGTGCGAGGCAGAATATATAGGCCTTAAGGAGGCTGCAAAAGAAGCTATATATTTAAATAGTCTCTTTACTGCAATTACTAGAGATTTATCTATTAAAATCTTTAATAGTATTCCCCCTATTTTAATAAATAATACTGCTGCTATTAAGCTAGCAGAAAATCTTAAATTCTATAAGCGAACTAAATATATACGCGCTGCATACTACTATACGAGAATAAATATAAGAAAAAAAGAAATCAAGGTCTACTATATTAAATTAAAAGATAATATAGCTAATATCTTTATTAAGAAATTAAGTCTTGCTTTAATTAATAAGTTTAGGACCGGATTATCCTTAGTATAAGAAGTCTTATAAATAAAAGGAGTAGTTAAAGGTTATTTTTTTGCTTTCTATACCTTTCCTCTTACTAGGTTTATTCCCTTTAAAAAGGTTTCCTAAATAAAGATTAAAAAAACTAGGGTTTTAAAATTACTATTTATTTTTTCCTAGAGACTAGGCTACCTCTTTACGCCTAGATAATAGAACTTTAGATTTTTCCTTCTATAAGGCTTTTCTAAAAGTATATACCTTACGATGTTTTTTCCTAAAAAGAAAGGTTTTTTATATATCCTAGGTATAAAAGAGGTTTTCCTATATAACTAAGGGTTTTACCTTATATATATACTACCTTAATAAATCAGTAAAGAGTATTTAAATCTACTCTTTAAGGCAGGCTATAAGAGGGTGATTTTACTACTTTAATAAATTAGCTATTTAATCCTTACCTTCTTAGCTAAGCATAAGGGGGTGTATAAATTATATAAAAACCCGTATTAAATAGCCTAGCTTCAGCTCGTTATTTTCTAGGTCCTTACGTCCTTATATAATGTCTATAACGTTATATACGGAACTAAGGAGGTTAGGGTGGCTAGATAAAATAAGGATCCGCCTAAACCTAAACTAACCTTAACTAACTTTAAACACGAATTGCCGTATAAGGAAGGGACATCTAGCTACGGGGAAAGATGCTTTGAAATCAACATTCCTTAGGCTTTAAGACCGCTCTAAGGCCGGTCCGGATATGTTACTCCGTTCCCTTACATTTATCTATAAAAGGCGAATCTCCCGCTACTAGATAGCTAAAGATTCTATAAGCACTTATATACTTCATTCTTTATCAATCAATTCTAGCTAAAATCCTGCCTTATACAATATCGACTCCTTTATTACGTGACACCACGTAATCTCCTGATTTCACTATAATTTCGCTGCTGCTCTAACCTTTAATAGATAATTATACTAATAATATCGGTATTGAAAAAAGCTAAAACGGCCCCTTTAAGTAAAACTTAAAAGGAAACGAAGCTTATAAAAAGATTAAAGGATTACTTATTACAAAGCCTATATTAAATACTTATAATATAAAGAAGCTATTAAAGTTAAAAACGGATACTTTTAATTTTATATTAAGCGCGTAATTCAGCTAGCGTAATAAGAATAATATTCTTAAACCTATAGCGTTTTACTTAAAAAAGCTAATAAGTATAAAGATATATTACCTTATTTATAATAAAGAATTCTTAGTTATTATATAGGCTTTTAAAGAATTTTAATATTATATCTTAAGGAATAAATATAAACTTAAGGTTTCTATAGATTATAAGAATATTAATTATTTTGCTATAACGTAGTAGCTAAATGCTAGGTAAATAAGATAGGTTAAATTCCTTTTAAAATATAATTTTAAGATTATTTATAAGAAAGGTTTTAAGAATAACTAAGCTAACATAATTAGCTAACGACCGGACCTTAATAATAAAAAAGAGCCTTATAAAAAGACCTTATTATTTTTAAATAATAATAGTAATTTAAAGTTAAAGACGTTATATATACTATTTAACGTATTAAGAGATCTTACTACTTTAAAGGTACTTAAGAATTCTTATAAGAACCTTAATAAGAAAAGACATAAGAATCTTAAGTAAAAGAGAAAAATAGCGTTTTATAAGAATAAGCTATTCCTTACCTTAAGAACTAAGAAAATAGTTATAACGGATTTTTATTTATATCCTTAATACTATTATTAAGGTATTATAAAAACGTATAATAAGATTAAAAACTATTATAATACTTATAACCTTTATTAAAAAATCTAAGGAGTTCTAAAGTTATAGAAAGTATATAATAAAATAAAAGCTATATTATATAAGCCTTATAATAACTTAATTCCTTTAAAAGTTCTTTTAAGACCTTAAGACTTTATAGCCTTAGACTTTATTATAAAATTACTAAAGTTTATAAATCTTATAACTAGTATAAAATACGATTTTCTTTTAGTTATAGTTAATCGTCTTATAAAGTACGGCTATTTTATTTTAACGTATAAAGCTATAATTATAAAAAGGTTATTATATACTTTTAGAAGATATATTATAGCTAATTAAGGACTTTAAAGTCTAACAATTGTAAATAAGAATTAAAAATTTATTTCGAATGTTTAATAAGGTTTAACGTAAGCCTAAAGTATAAAGCATAAATTATTTACTACTTTCTACCTTATTATAAATAGAATAATAAAACGATTAAATTAAATGCTTAAATAATACCGTAAAAGCTATATAAATTATTAATAAGATAATTAGCTTTTTAAATTGCTTATAGTATAGTTAGTATATAATACCTCTTATTCTTAGCCTATTAAGAATACTCCGGTAATTCTAAATTATAGCTTTATATTTAAAGCTTATAAGTCTTCTTTACTTAAAGAAGGCATAGACGAAAAAGCTATATAAAACTTTAAGCAGTTAATTATCTTATACGGATTTATAAAATCAGAATTAAAATATATTACTAAGAAAATATCGTATTATTACAATAAAAGATAGTCTTTAAACCCTTTTTTATTTTAAGGCGATAAAGTAATTCTTTTAACTAGGAATCTTAAAACTAGTAAACTTAATAAATCTTTAGATTATAAAAAGGGAGGACTTTTAAAAGTTAAAAAGAAAATAGGAAAAGTTAATTATAAGTTAAAACTTCTAACTAGTTTACTTATTTACCTTATTCTTAATATGTCTTTATTTAAGCCGACTTTATAAGAAGCTAAGGTAGTAAGAAAGCGAAACTTAAAGAAAGTTAAAAAGAGCGAATATATAGTAAAAGCTATACTCGCTAAGAAGATAGAAAATTAAGAAGACTTTTATTTAGTAAAGTAAAAAGACTATCTTAGTTTAGATAATACTTAGGAACTTATTAAGCACTTTAAAAATGCTTAAAGAAAGGTTAAGAATTTTCATCTATAAAACCCTTAAGTAAAAGTATTAGCTTCTTTAAGTAAGGATTTCTTTACTATCTTGAAATAGTAAAAGTAAAAAGAAATCTAAATACGATTTGCTTTAAAAGATTTATAAAGATAAGAAATTAAGATTTTCTTTAAAGAATTCTTAAGGTTACTCTCTTTAAAGTAATATTTCTTAAATTATCTTAGTTAGTTTCTTAAGGTTAAAGATAACCTTAAAAAAAAGGAACGTTTTATCTTTTTAAGTTTAAAAAGACCTTAAAAAGGGGAATATATAACGGAAACCTTATTTTATTAGTAATTTAAAGTACTAAAAGTACTAGTATTTCGTAAAGTAAATACTGCTAAATATAACGGAGTAACTAATAAAGTAGATACTACTAGTTATAAGTTATTACTATTAAGGTAAATACGAATAATTATAAGGAGAGATAATATAGCTTAATAGTTAAAGACAGCTAGTATTAGCTATAAGCGGTATAAGGTAAATACGCTTATATCCGGCTTTAACTAGCTTCGGCTAGTAATAATATTAGTATTAAATAAATTAACTAATACCTCGTATAAAGCTAAAGCAGGAGGTCTTTTTTTAAAAGAGGATAAAATCTTATAAAAGGTTTCAAAATAAAGACATTAAGTTTCATAAGCTAGTTATATGTAATAAAGCGTATATTACTTATAACTAATAATAAAGATAGTATAAGCTATTTTTATTAGCTTAAGAAGTAGTTTAATAACCTTATAAGTTATACGAGGTATAAGTTATAAATTAGTATATAAAAGCATATAAAAGCATATAAAAGAAAAGCCTTTTAGTAGCTTTAAAAAGGTATAAAAGGAGGTCCTTCCTCCTCTTTCCCTTAACTTCTTTCTTTTCTTTTTTTCCTTTCCTTTCCTTCTTTTTTCTTCTTTAGCTAGTCTTATCCTAAGAAGTCCGTATAATAACATACCCTTACCTTATTTAGTTTAGTAGTTAATACTAAGTCTTTTTCTCCCTTTCTTACTAGTAAATTTAAATTAAATAAATTACGCCTTATTACTTATTATATAAAAAATAATAAAGGTTCCGCTATAATAAGCTATTATAGTATAATACTTTAAAAATAAGGAAAGGGGATTATTAAACTAATATACTTTATAAGCTATAATTTCCTTTTGCTTTTATAGCTTTTTTATCTTAAAGCTATATTAGAAGTACATTTAAAAAAGGTGCTTATTAATAAAGTATTACTATTTATATATACGTATATTGCTATTTATATATACGCTTTATTTTTAAAATATATACTAACGCTAGCCCGCTTTACTTACTTATAGTGCCTGCGCTTCGTAAGTACTTATATCTTTTAAATACCCGCGCCCCCCCGTGCTTATATATATAGCCTATATACGCAGCTTATATATAGCGCTCTTATAGCTTAATTCGCTTAAAAAACGTATTTTTAAAGCTCCTATAAGATACGTATATAACGCGGCCCGTTAATTAATCTAGGCCATTTACTAGTACTATAAGCGAAGTTATAAGCGCGCCCTTAATATTAGCTATATATATAAGCGCGGGCGGGTATTTAAAAAGTATAAGTACTTACTAAGCGGGTGCGGTATAAATAAGAAAGGAAGGCTAGCGCTAGTATATATTTTTAATATAAAGCGTGTATATAAATAGAGAGATATATATATATAAATAGTAATACTCTATTAATAATATTAAACTTAAAGGTTAATAAGATCTTTTTACTTAAATTTATTATTTAGTATTTAAATTTTTTTAAAAAAAGACTTAATTATGAAATATAATTACTTTTAGCTTAATAGATCTTTTAAATTTTTTTAATTAAAGAATTAAAAATTACTATTATTTACTATACTTTATATACTAAATATAAAAAATATAAGATAAATTTATTACTTTTAATTAAAGCTAATATTCTAAACTAATTACTATAAGTTAATTAAATATTATAATCTAATTATATTATATAAACGGATATAAGGATATGTAAAAGTTAAAAAGCATATTTATTCTTAAAGTATATTATACTAATTTATACTTAGCTTTTTAAGTTAAGTTTAAGAAAGTTTTATTATACTTATTAGCTATTTTTTTTAAATATATATAGAAACTAAAAATATCTTTATTAAATTACTTAATAAAATAAGTATAAGTTTTACTAAAAATCCTTCATACTATAATTAGGAGAAATCTTCTTAATGTTTTTAAAATTCTTGTAAAAGTTATAGTAAAGTTTATCTTATGCCTCTTAAAATATTTCTTTTATTAAAAATATAATAAATATTATTAAGATATTTAGCAGAAGAAATTCAACATCTCTTTTAAAATATACGCTTAGCTACTAAGAAAGGATTAAAGTAAAGCTAAGCCGTCTTATCTATTATAATAAGTATAGTTAATACTAAAGTATAAAAGTTTTATATTTTTACTTAAAAGTACGTAATAAGGCTATTATAAAATTACTATTAAAAACGTAATCCTTAGTTCTTAGGAGGTATTAATATTTTAAAGAGTATTTACTACTAAACATAATAAAGTAGCTAGTAAACTAAATATTAAAACTATAGAACTATAAAAGTAAATACCTATAGTTATAAGTTAAAATAATATAGCTTAATAGTTTAAGACGGCTAGTATAAAATATAAAAAGTATAAGGTAAATATAGCTATATATAGCTTAAGTTAGCTTTAGTAAGCAATAGAATTAAGGAGATTAGTAGTAATAAATAATTAACTAATATTTTATATATAGGTTAAGTTAAAGGCCTTTATTTTAATAAAAATAAAATGTTATTAAAGAGGCTCGTGCTGCTACTATAAAATTAAGGGAAGCCTTAAGGAGGCTGAAATTAAGGGAACCCTTAAGGAGGCTCGTGCTATAGCTGCTATTACTACTACTACTACTATTACTACTACTGCTACTACTGCTACTATTATTCTTACTATATTAAGGAATAGATATAATATACCCTCTTAAGTCGAGCCTTATTAAAAGGGGAAGACTTAGATAGTACGAATAGCTATTCCGAGTAAAAGTTTATAGAAAACGAGGGGTAAAGGTCTATAATATCCTTAAGACGAAGCTGCTTTTAAATTTATAAGAAGCGTTGTTTTAGTAGTAATTTAGTAAGACTATTTACGACTTATAAGTTTAAGGGGATAAAATCAATACAGAATATATTCCGAAAGAAATCTTACTTAGCTTAATAGTTATAGATTTTAATATGTTTAAAGGCCGTTTTAATCTTAAGGACTTTTAAGGTAATAAGGCGTATAGTCTATTTATTATAATAGAAAATTATAGGGATTCGAATATTTAGTTCGAGGGAGATACTAAAAAAGAGGCGTAAAATTAAGATAAGTTCTTTTGCTATATTTAAGAGAGCTAATAGCTCTACCTTTATTAAAGAGGTAGTAACTATAGATTGCTTCTTAGCAAACTAAGCGATAAGTCTGTTAAAAAAGCTTATAACGTATTCTTAACTAGACTTTTTAGTCTTTAAGTTGTTTACTAAAGCTATGTCTATATAAGTAAGTAGCTTAAAGTTTTTAGTATCGGAAACCTCGATGCTAAAATCGCGTAAGAAATAAAGGTAGGAAATAAAGGACTTTACTAGTTATGTATGTTGCTAAGAGAGATTTTATATAAATTCCCTAAGGGTGTTTAAAGCTTTAAAAATATCCGGTCTTAAAGAAATTGCTAAAAGATTTATAGATCCTATAAGGGATTAGTAGAAGTAGATTTATTTATTAAATATAGTAGCTATATTCTTCTTTAAGGTCTTAAAAATAAGAAAAGAGGACTCTTTCGAAATAAAGGGGTTAAGGTTAAATATATTGCGTATTTTATTAATATAAGTAAACTAGCTAATATATAGCTTTCGAAGCTACTAGTCTTAAATAATACGTAGTCCTAAAAGGAAAGTAAGGGTGCCGTTATTAATAAAGGAATACGTCTTTTTAAGACGAGATATAAGATCTCTAGCTTTCTTTTTATCCTCTTTACGAAATATAATAATAATATCGTCGACGTAAAAGAAGGTAAGTATAGAATTCGCTATAAAGATTTAAGGCTTCTTAAAGCACTATTAAAGCTATAAGGAAATAAGGGTCGAAGAAAGCTCTTTTTATTAAAGAAGGGGTGACTATTAAAGTCCGTAAAAGGCTTTTACTAACCGTAATATATATCCGGGTATTTTAAATCTATTAAGGAAATAGACGTAGATTTCTTTATTAAGGTCTGCGTTAGTAAATGCGTTAATTACGTAAAGGGATTAAGTCTTAAAGTTGAATTTTGCTATTATAGCTATAAAAATACGAAAATTCCTTACTATTTAAGTAGCTACGTAAGTTTCTTAATTATTATAAGGCTATAGGTCTCTACGTATATAAAGGCGGGCCTTAAACTTTCGTAGATATCCGTGCTTATTAAATTTATAAGTAAATATTTAAGCTAAAGGTAAGGGTTAAGTAGTTCTTTAATTTCAAGGCGTATAATTAAAAAAAAAGGTCTTCTTTTTAAATAAGGATTTCTACTTTACTTTTCCGGCTTTTTTAAATTCTTTATAAAATCGGTACGTTGCTATGTCCGACTAAAATCGGGGGAGGGGCGGTAAATCTTTACTATATATCTTCCTTTTCTAAAAAGCGAAGAAAGAAGCGTTAAATATAGCTTATAGAAGCTAAGGGGAAGAGGGCGGTAAAAACAGTAAAAGCAGTATAATTTCTTATAAATCGGGAAGCTTAAAAAGGCTTAGAAAAAGGCTTTTATAGATCTTCTATATCTTCTTAGTCTTTTAGTATGTTCTCCGCTACGGGAATATTAGTTATGCCGTCGAAATTAATACTTTAAGGCGGGCGGCTTAAAGGCTCTATTTAAAAGATATTACGTAAAATGTGTTCGTCGAAAAAGATATTATCGGAAGGTACCTCTTTAAGGCTCTTTAATAAAATATTTTGCGTATTTATAGTATGAAGTTCTAGCAAGGGATTTAAAGATAAAAGCTACGTGTTAATTAAAGGATTCGACTTTATCTTTTTTATTGCGTTTTATAATTAAATTTCAGTACTTAAAAACTCGTCGTATATAGTATTATTATAATTTTTAATATATAGTTACAATACGTATTTCTTTATTAATGCGGGGTCCGATATAAGTACCGTCTTTATAAAGAAAGACGCCTTATTAAAGGTAACGTCTTATACCCTTTAAACCTCTTATTAAGAAAGGATAAAAATTCGATAGATATTAGTAAAGTCGTAGCTAACTAAGAAGCCGACTTCTATATATTTTTTAAGCTTAAGGTCTTTTTTTACAGTATTCTTAAGAGCTTTTATTATTAAAGGGTAAGCTT
Source organism: Ophiocordyceps robertsii (assembly GCA_027405785.1). Taxonomy (NCBI): domain Eukaryota; kingdom Fungi; phylum Ascomycota; class Sordariomycetes; order Hypocreales; family Ophiocordycipitaceae; genus Ophiocordyceps; species Ophiocordyceps robertsii. Next base: position 8,714 of record JAPEBW010000168.1, read on the forward strand.
TACAGCTTATAAAAAAGTAAAATATACTCTCCCGCAGCTTATAAGCTAAATACAGCATAGATAACACGCGATAAAAATACGCTAAAATATACATTAAATCCGCTACACAATTTTTCATACTCTATATATTTCCTTATATTATTCCACTTATACATAAGCAAGATATAAGCAGATTAAAAAGAGGTGTGTATAGAGACTATTATAGAACGTAAGATGCAAGCGCTCCGGCCACTCGTATATCGGTATATAAGATGCAAGCATATAGACGATAATTTACGTCCCGACCCCTAACTAAGGCCGGGGCGAGACCTTTTAGCAGTACGGTATTATCGCACTATCTCTCTATAGCAAATAGTAGCAATTCCTTTAGCGTAGGTTCGATCCCCGCGCGAGAAAGTGGACTTATAAGTCCGTACGGAAATAAGGCTCCCCCCGGGCGCGCGTGATAATATAAGCATGCGTAGCTTCTAGCCACCGGCTTAATAAACCGGGGAGGTCCCGTCTTATAGATAATAAGGACGTTATCGTCTTTCCTTTCGAGGCGGTAATTATTACGGAACGTAAGATATAAGCGCTCCGGCTACTTATATATCGGTATATAAGATATAAGCATATAGACGATAATTAACGTCCCGACCCTTAACTAGGGCCGGGGCGAGACCTTTTAGCAGTGCGGTATTATCGCACTGTCTCTCCGTAGTAGAGACTATATGTATAATCTGTGCTAAGTCGCTGCGCTACCTCGTATTCCTTGCGGAATTAATCCCTAGGCTTAAAAATATAATATTAACTTAATAATAGCTATTAGCCTACTATGTATAACTACGTAAGATAGGGGGCTTTTTTTTAAATCACTTAAGTTAATTATAGCTTGGGAATTGTCTATATTAAGAGGCCTTAGTCCCCCCTTTACTTTAAATAGATTATTAACCTTATATATATATATCTTACCTCTTTCTTTACCGTTTTACACACTCTTTATATCTTTATAATCGCTTAACTCGTAGCTATTAGCCTGCCCTCTTCTACACCTATTTAATCCTTAATTTAGCTATATATATAAATAGTAGAAAAATCTAAGGAAAAAGGGGGAATTCTCTTACTATTCTCTATAAGGTAGAATTATAGTTTCTCGGTAAGAGAAGTCTACGGACTTTAAGGGGCCCTTTAAGACGTCTTATTATAAAGGAAAGTAGCCGTTTTATAGATTTCCGGCTAAAAGGTAATAAGTAAATTTAAGGAAATTCGCATCGTACGGGCCTTTAAGGAAATTTCCTTTATAGCACGCTCTATAAAGCCGTTTTAAGCTATTATATAAGGGGTAGAAGGTTTGTTAATAATCTCTTATTCCGTAATAAATTCTTAGTATTCTTTTTATAAGGCTTTATTATTATCCTTATAAATTTTAAAAAGAGTAAGGTTAAATTGCCTCCTTATAAAGCTTTAAAAGCTAGTAAGGCAGTTAAGAAGCTTTATAAATATTAAATTCGGAAGGGCGTAAAGTAAAATTAAGTTAGTAAAATCGTCCTTAATTAAAAAAGCAACCTTCTTCTTGTTATAAAAGTCCGGTAGCGAAAGGAGGTCGTAAAAAATCTAATAAAAAGGCCTTGTAGCCTTTATAGTTAGTTATACACGTAATATAATTCACTTTATTTCCCCGAGCTTATAAGGCTTGTAGGTAAGGATAGTAAAAGATATAAAAATAGATATACCCTTACTAAAAAGGGTTTTTTATAACGCCTGCTTGTTAAGGTGCCTTAGTCTTTTATACTAAAGCTAAAAGGAAAAGGTAGTTATAGGAAGTTCTTTTTTTTCTTTTGTTTAGGAAGAAGAAGATAATAAAGAAGAGGAAGAAGATAAAAAAGAAATTAAGGTAGAAAAAGAAGCTGCTTTAATTTCGTTATATTTAATAACGTATTAATTATATAATAGCTGCGTTTTGCAGACTTCCTTAGTAGTAGTAAAAATACTGCCCGTTTTAGGATTTTTATAGACTTTTGCTTATTGTAATTTTAATAAAGAAGCAACGCTTATATAAAAAGTCGGTATAAAAGCAACGTTATTTAACTAAAATAATCCGGTAGAAATTCGCATAAAGACGGTGCCGTATCCGGGAATTTAAGACTCTCCGGAGTACGTTAAGGCTAAGGCTTACGTTAGTATGTAATTTAAAAAGCGGTCTTAGGCGTTGTAAATATAGCTATTTAATCCGCAATTAAGGATAAATGAATTTTTAATAGGTATGTTTATACGGGTACCTATAACATAGTAAGAGGGGCCGTTTTAGCTATAGCTATAGCCTATACTAAAGTGTTTGTTTAATCTAGGTTTTCCGAAGATTTAGAATCTAATTAAAGATTTACGGAAGTGGATTTATATTTCTCGGCTTTACGAAGGGCTTTTTTAACTATGGCTTTATTATAAGGGATAGTAAGGAATTCGTTCATCGTTTTTTTAGATTTCCTTGTTTAGTTTCTAGCCGTTTAGTCGTATTTGTTTTATTATAATAAAAATAGTCTATATAATAATACTGTTTCTTATAAAGGTAAAAAGGTAATAAAGGGGCCGAAAAAGAAAGGTCTTTTAAAAAGTAGCCTTAAAAGTAGTAAAGAAAGTAGATTTTAATTCTTTTATTAATTTCGTAGCTTATTGCGTTTCGAAAATCTCTAAAATCTTAATGCCGTTTAAAAAGGTCTCCTACTACCCGTTTTTATCTTATCTCGCTTTATTGTTTATTCGGTTAATTTCATAATTAGTAAAGAAGCTATAAAGGCTAAAAATAGCTTTTAAAAAGCTTTGCGTAAAGCGTAGGCCTTATACTTATTAAAGCTGCGTTCCTTTTATATTTATAAGAGCCTTTTGCTAATTTGTAATAAAGGTAGCTAAGTTAGTTTAATCCGGTAAAGATAAAATCCCTTAAAAATTTATAAGGACTTCTTTTTCCTTATTTTATAAAGAGGGCTATACCTATCTTTATAGTAAGGAAAGCTTAGTAAAAACGTCGTAAATATCTACGATTATAAAATAGTAGTTTTTAATGTTTTTATAATATATTGCTAAAAAGTAAAAAAGGCCTTTTATTAGTCTTTATAGCTCTATAAATTAGTTTAATACTTTAAGTAAAGAAACTTATAGGTTTTTAAATTATTAATAGAAAGGTTAGTGATTCCCTTTACTTAACGATTTACTTATAAGACTAAGGGTTCTTTAAGAAGCCGTAAAAGGGGCTTTTTTAAGGTAACTAAAACATTAATTTAATCCTAAATTCCGTTAAAGGTAGCGTATTTTTAAATCGTTAAAATCTAACACTCTTAGTTAAAAAAGCCGTTAAGGGCGGTTCCCTTTAAAGAGCTTATATATTTTATTATTTTAGTAAAGGGGGAAAATAAGGCGGCGTAAATAAGGTGCTTTTATAGGTAATATTCTATAAGGAGAGCGTTTTTTACTTTTTAAGGCGTAATTAACTAGTAGGGGCGTAATAAAACAAAGGTGCTGTAATAACTAGTTTTTTTCTTATACGTAGTAAAAAAGATCTGGGCTTATAACTCTTAAACGTAGAGAAGGCCTATTTAAGGCATTTAATAAAAAAGCAATTTATATAAAGAGAATTAGCTTATAGATAAAAGGTAAGAATAAGTAACGAAGTAATAAAACTCTTATTTTATTATTTTAGTAGCTATTTATCAGCCTATATATAATAAAAAGTAGTTAAAAATAAGCAAGGCAATAATAAAAAGTCTAATAAATAATAACGAATAACAAATAGTCCTTATTAAAAAGGAGGTTTATAGAAGGTCTATATACTAAAAGGTAAAATAGCTTTTAGTTTATATATAGCTAATAATTAAGGGAAGCCTTAAGGAGGCTCGTGCTACTACTAGAAAATTAAGGGAAGCCTTAAAAAGGCTAAAATCAAGGGAAGCCTTAAAGAGGCTCGTACTATAGCTACTACTACGACTATTACTACTATTATTACTACTGCTACTACTACTACTACTACTACTACTACTACTATTACTACTACTACTACTATTATTATTATTATATTAAGGAATAGATATAAGAATATAATTTTAACTTATAGCTTAAATAAAGGTTTCTTAATATATAATATATATAGTAAGTCTTTTAAGGTATATAAAAAGTATTTTTTATATTTAAGTTTATTTAATTAGAATAAATAAAAAAATGATATTTACCTTAAAAGTATTCTCGCTAACTAGCTAGCTATAAGCCAAGTTAAAGTATTTTAAACTTACTTTAATAAACTTTTATATAGTTAGTTTTATTATTAGTAGTTTTATTTTAAAGATAAAAGGTTTTAAACTTTATACTAAGGAATTAGCTAAGCTATAAAGGTTTATTACTTTATTTAAAGCTTATTTTTAGTTTTACTTAACTACGATTAATAAAGAAGTAGTAAAGGTTACATTTATATTTAATTGCTTTAAAAGCTTAGTAATAACATAGTTTAACACTTTTTTTAAGATTATATAGGCGATATATTTAAAAAAAAGATTTTAAATTAAATAAACATTTTTACGACTTTAATAACTTAAAGAAAGCTTTATAAAAAACGTTTAATAAAGTTAATAAGCAACGATTAACAAAGTATTTATTAAAAAGCCTTAAGTAAGTTATATTTTTATTAGCCTATATAGCTTAATTTATATAAATTATTTTAAGCTAAAATAAGAAAATAGTGCCTTAATAGCTATACTAAAGGAGTAAAATAAGCTTAGTATAAAGTAAGTAAGTCGCTATAAGTAAGGGGATTCTAAGAGTATAAAATATATATAAAAAAGTAAAGAAATAACTAAAATATCTATATATAATATTAATAATTTATTTAAGGTAAAGTAAAGGCTAAGGCTTTTTCTTAAAAATATTTCTAATGCTATAAGTAACTTTAATAATTAAGAAAAAGACTTTTAACATAGCGTAACTTCTTATAATAAGCTATAAACTAATTTTAAGTTTATATTATATTTATAAGTTTAAAAATCATATTTAAAAGACATTTTAAGAAATATAGCGACTTAATATAGATTGTATATATAGTCTTTATATATGCCTCTTTCTCCTCTGTTTATACCTTGCTTATATATATATTATATAATATAATAAAATATGTATTATATTTTTAATTAAATACCGGATTTTATATATACTTTAAATAATTTCTTTTATTTACTATTTATACTATATTTAGCTTAAATACTACGGGGTTATATTTTTTACCTTTTTATAGTCTTCTTTAAAAAGTACTTATAGTAAAGAAGTACGCTTTAATAATACTAGTGAAAGTAAAGTAAAAACTTAAAATAAAAAATAAAATCTTTTTTATATCTTTAAAAAAACCCTATTTTTAAAAAAAAAACTTAAAGCTTATTTTTTTAAGAAAAAGACTTATATATATAAGTAAAACCCGTTGAATTTTATTATTTAAGGAAAACCTTTATAAAAGTAAAAAAAGAATTATTAATATAAAAAGAATTAAAACAAGTAAAAAATAGCTAAAAACCTTTATTATTAAAATATATATTATTACCTTTATTAGTAAATCTTTAAATTTATCTTATAGTATAAAGCTTAGTTTTTTAATTAATATACTTATTATACTATCTTTAGATTTAATATAACAAACTTTTATTTCTTTTCTTTATACTATTATATATAAACTTATATACTAAGCTTATATATTTTCCTACTTTATAGAATTAAGGAATCCTTGCTATTTTTAAAGTAAATTAAGAATTTATTAAGGGTATAAGAACTTTCTTTTTAAGTAAATTTTAAGATATATTTTTTACTATTATATTAAAATATCTTTATAAATATTAAGGTTTTTATTAGCCTTTTAAAAGCCTATATATTCTACTTTATTTATAAAGAGTACTTTAAATATTTATTTTTACTAAGCTTAGCTTATAAGGTTATTATTTTTAAAAAATTAGTATTTTAAGACTAACTTATAGTTTCTATAGCTACTAGTTTAATTACTATTAGTATAAGCTTATAAATAAGATATTTATAAAGGTATATTTAAATAGTATTTAGTATTTTAATTACGGAATTTTTAAAATAAAAGTAAATTTTATATATAATATTACCGCATATAATATATTAAGCCTTTTAAACAATACTAAAAAATAATAGCAAGCTTATTTATATTTTATATAATAAAACATCTTTCTTTATAGCTATATAGTCTTTTGTTTTATATTATTTAATTTTTTTTATAATAAGGGTTTTTAAGGTTCTTATATTTTAATTATTAAATTCTTTTATCTTATTAAGTATTATTTTTAAGATATAAATATATCCTTTTTTACTTTATTTATAGTTTTAGTTTTTTTAAAGAAGTCTTTTACTTTGCTTAAACATTAAATATTTAATACCTTACTTATCTTAAAAATTATATAAGTTATAAAATCTTTTATAAGCGTACAAAACAAAGAATTATTTATATAAACTACTATAGCTATATAAAGATTAATGTTTTAAAATACTCCTTTATTTATAAGTTAGTAAGTAAATTCTTACTTACTTAAGACCTTAAATAATACGTTATACTAAAGCATTAAACTTTTTTCAAGACTATATAAAGCTTTTTTTAATTTTATAACTAGCTTATATTTTTATTATCTTGCTTTTTATTCTTATACCTATTATACTTCGGGTTTTAACTTAGTATACTTTTTTATAACTTTATAGTATTTTGTTTTAGAATTTTATATCGATATCGAAATAAATAAATACATTCTTATATTAAATTATAATATTTACTAATTATTAGTTAAAGCTAGTATATTATAGAATTTAAATAGCTATACTTAGACTTCTTACTTTACTTTTAAGGAGCTTTATAAATCCCCGCGGTAAGAACGCTTAAAGCACGCGCTATAAAGGCTTGCTTAAAAAGACAAGATAAATAATACTAGTTAAACCTCGCTAAAGTTTTTAAGATATAACTATAAATACTTTAAAGCTTTTTTTATTATAGTTTACGATATTTCTAACTATAAAAAATATTATAAAAACTACTAAACGGATTTTATTAGTATTTTTAAAGGATATTTAAGGATTTCCGCGGGATATATTAACTATAGTTTAGCTTATTCTTAATTAAGAAAGCACTTTAAAAAATATAGGATAAAACTTACTATAACCTTTAAGGGATATTTAAGGATATTTAAAGAATTTCCTTAATTATAGTTTATAGTGTTTTTAACTAAGCTTATACTTAGTTTATTAAGTAATTTTATAAGGATATTCTTAGTCTATTTACATATTAACGATAAATAGTAAGATAATTTAGTTAAAAATCCTTTATATTAGCTTAAAGAACTAAGTATAAAGTAGCTAGCTATACCTTAAAGAAAAGATAAGCTTTTTACTATTTATAAACCTTTATCTACGTTTATATATAGTAATTAGTTTATTATACTAGTATAACTAGTAGTAATTAGTTTATAGTACTAGCTTTAACTAGTAGTAATTAGTTTATAGTACTAGTCTTTACAAGTAGTAATTAGTCTATGCCTAATCCCCTTATCTTAATATTATAAAGCGTAGTATAGTATAAATAAAAGTTTAGTAAACTTAGGTTTAGTAGTTATAAAGAACGTTTTTATATAACTTAAGCTATATATTTACTTTTAGCTTTATACTTTAAAGCGGACTTTATATCTTATTATATTGTTTTATTATACTTTTTTATTTTTTATACTTATTAGCTACTTAAAGCCTCCTTATAAGTAAAAAGCTCTTATAATTTATAAATATTTAAACTTATAAGTTTATTTAGTTTATATAGTATAGCCTTATCTTAGTCTTTTACTTATCGACTATTTTTAGCCTGCTTATAGATAGTAGGCTATATAAGATCTTAAATTCCTTTTTTAATAAAAAGAATATATTTTATTTTATTTTTATTACTTTTAATACTATATATAAAGTATAATATAAAATTCTTATAGTATTTAGTAACATTTTCAAATACTTTTACTTAAATCTTTTTATCTTTATACTTAGTATTATTTTAACTAGTATTATTATTACTAGTATTATTATAATTACTAATATTATTATTTTTAGTATTATTATTATTAATTATATTATTATTAGTATAAGTATTACTACTAATATTATTATTACTAGTATTATTATTATAACTAATATTATTACTACTAGTATTATTATTATTATTACTAGTATTATAATTTTTAATATTATTATTATTATAACTAGTATTATTATTTTTAGTATTATTATTATTATTACTAGTATTTTTATTTTTAGTATTATTTCTTTTAGTATTATTACTTTTAGTATTATTACTTTTAGTATTATTATTATTATTATAAAGTTTATACTAAGAACTTAATATAAATTTTTAAAAATTTAATATTTTTAAATAAAAGGGAAAAACTAAAGCGCTTAAAGTAAAACCTCCCTTTTTTCGCGCTTTATCCACCTCGCACGAAGTCTTATAACTTTATATAAAGAATAAGGGGTACGCTTTTTGCTATAAGTATATCCCGCAGACTAGGCAGTTTAACGCGGCCTAGCTAAGCTAGGTCCGCCTTTAACCTAGGCGGCCCGCGGCTTAAAGCACCGCGCTTTAAGCTTAAGGTATAAGCAGTAGTCTATCTTTTATCCCCGCTTAACTTCCCCCTTAAATATATAGGCGGGAGGGGCGGGGGGGTAAGTAGGATTTCGGCCTACGCCCCCTTTATTAATAGCGCGGCCTTAAAGAGTAAGCTTATAGTAAGCCTTATTAGTAGGAATTTAGCACTTTATAGTGCGCGTATATTCTTAATTAAGCTTGTTGTTTCTTCACGCCGCTTAGTTGCTAATCTTACGCGCGGTTTTTAAGATAAAGCCTCTTACTTACTATATATATACTTATACTTTCCTTTTTCTTTACTAAAAACGCGCTTATCCTCCTTATAAGCTTATTACACTTTTATAACCTTGCTTTTATTGCGTATTTATAGCTTTTACTACTATTATATCGCCGCCTTAATAATTACTATACTAAAGAAAAACGTTACCTTTTTTAATCTTAATATAAGTTTACTCTTTAAATTATTAAGTAAGGATACTAAAGATAAAGAGGCTTAAGCTTATCGTAGCACTAAGTATAAAATCCCTTACTATATATATATAAGGCGTTTATTAAGCGATAATATACTTATAGTTTTCTAAGGTTACTAAAATTAAGCTTATATATATTTAAGCTATATTTATTATATAAGCGCGCGTAACTTATATTATTAATCTTCTTTTAGCTATCTTTATATAAGCGTATATTACTTACGCCTTAAATAATTATTCTTCTTTTTAAGTAAATAGCCTTATGTTAAACCCGCTTTTATTTTTTAGCTAATCCTTTATATAACTTACTATAATTAGCGAGGACGCGGCCTATAAGCTTTACGCCGCGTAAAAAAAGTCGTATAAGTCCGGCCGGCTTACTAAGCGTTCTTTATATATAAAGCTCGCCTTCGCGGTAAGAAAGCTTTAATAGCGCGCTAATATTATTATTATACGGGCTTTTATATTTAGTACCGCCTTTAGCCTAGCTTCTTTTAATAAAAACGTTAAGCTACTTACTTTTACTTTTAGCCGCTTTATTAATAACGTATATATAGCCTGTAAGGCTAACGCTAAGCTTGCTAATAAGCTTAATAACAATATTATAGTTATATACTAAACTATTTACGCTATAGCCTAGAATATAAAAAGTATAAAGAATACGCTAGCTATATTAGCTAACTACCTTAGCTTTAGCAGCTTTAAAGGCCGGGATATTGCCTTTAAAGGTCGTTTCCTTAACTTAGACTTAGCGCGGGCTTATACTACCTTTACCCCGCTTAAGCCTCCGCTTCTTAAAATCCTTATTATTTTTAAAGATTTTAAAGCTAAGGCTTAAGCTAAGGAGAAGGCTTAAGCTAAGGCTTTTATTAAGGCTTATATTAAGGAGCGCGCTGCTCTTACTTTAAAGCTTAAGTATAAGGAGGCGCTTAAGGGTATAAGTAAAGGAAAGGCTATTAAGGCTAATATTATATTTAACTTAAAGGAGCTTAAGTTTAATATTAATAATAAAGAACTTAAAGAGGAGGGAGAAAATAAAGGCGATAATAAAGCTAAGACTAAAGTCCTTATAGATAAAAGTAGCTTTTAGCCCGGCCTTAATACTATCTTTATTATTTTTAATATCGAAAGCGGCGATAATAGTAGTAGCGATAATAACTTTACTTTATCTTTTATTACGCCCGCTCTTAGCCCGCTTATAAGTCGCTATATCCTCTTAGCTATATAAAAGCGCGCTTATAGCTACTTTTAAAGTAGTTCTTTTAAAGCTAATAACCTTATAGCTACCGCTTTAAAGTATATTCGCGCTACCCTTACTCTTAACTTAACTAATAAGGAGGGGGAGACTAAAAACCTTAGCTTAAACCTTAAGTACTATTAGTTTTTTGCTTATAGTAAGGCTAAGTCGCTCCCCCTTAATTTTCTTATAACGCTTAACTCCGCTTAGTTAACTAAGTATTACTTAAGTTATCTTACTTAGCTTAGTCTTATACTACTTTTAATACCTACTCGCACTATAGCTACTAGCTTCTTAATAGTAAGTACCCTGTAGGCCTTAAAGTAAACGCCTTAGTAGGCTATTAATAAAGTAACGTCTTCTTTATTTACCTTTATTATAACTTTAAGCCGCTGTAAGCATAAAAAAGGGAGGGCGCTAGTTACTTTAACTTATAGCTATAGCTAGGCGGGGCGCCTTTATAGTACCGCTTAAACTAGTAAGCTTATAGCTACTTTTAGTTATGTTTAACGCGGTGTTAAAAAGGATAATAATAAGCTCGGATATTAAATAAAGTAAAGGGGTAATATTAAAAAAGAAGTATAAAGGGGCTAGTTAAAGCGTTAGCTTAAAGCGGGCTTAATAAAGGCCTTATAAGCTAAAAGAAATAAGGGTAAGGGGGGGGGGAAGGTTTTAGCGTTTTAGTACTTTATAGTATTTATTATATTAATAAGTTATCCCCTTTAAGCTAAGCTAAAAGAGCGGTTTAATTAAAGTACGCTCTTACTTAACTAAAGTAGAGCTAAGATCTTTATATATACTTTCTCCTCTCTTTAATATAGCTATATTATAAGGTTAAATTATTATAAGCGTCCTAAGCTTAAGAACTATCCTATTAAAATAGCCGCTATTTCTTATTTTTTAAGCTTCGCCTACACCTTATTTATATTATAAAGTCGCTATAATAGCGTCCCCTTTATATTATTTATAAGCTTATAGCTTATTATTATCTAGTAAATAGTATTTTATCGCTACGTATAGTTATAAAAGGGCGATATTACTTTAAGTACGTTATAGCGGAATAAGACGTTCTTAAAGCCTATTACTCCGGTTTATATTTAAGTAATTATAAAGCTTAAGTACTTAAGCAGCGCTCCGTAATAGTTTAGTGCTATAGCCCTTTTAAACTAAGGCGGGAGGTTAGCGAGGTAAAGCATAGTCTAGCGTTACTTAATAAGCTCCTTTCTTAAGCTTTACCGTTTAGCCTATTCTTTAAAAAGGACCTCCTTTATACTTTTTTCCTTTTAAAGCTTACTAAACCTAGCTTAAGACTATGCCCCCTTTAATACTTTTATAAACGGTAGTTTTAAGAGTATAGGTTACTTTAGCTATTATTTATATTATTAAAGTAGTCTTACTATTAACGCGGATACGCGTAAAATTTAGTTTAGGATTTTAAAGTCTTTTAATCTTTTAAGGGTATAAGCTATTTTTTAGTTAAGGTAAAGGTTAATTAATAAGACTTAAGTTTAAGCCTTAAGCTAGTAGATTAAGGTAGTTTAGTAAGCCCTTGCGATTATCTAAAGATAAGCTGTTTTATTTTATACTAGTTTTATAGCTATTTTAATAAAGCTTTTTACTTACTAAAGTTATCTTATAAAATATAACTATAGCGTATAATATAAAGAACTAGTCGACTTTATTATAGACTTCTTAAGCTTAAAGTAAGGTATATCTTTATTTAAACGCTATAATATTTATTAAAGCTAGGTTTTACCTTTTTAACTTAGCGTATAGCTTATTAAGGTATGCTTTTAACTTAAGCTTATAGTTTACTTATTCTTTAAAAGCTTAGCGTCTTAAACTAGCACGACTATCTTAGCTTTAAGGCGGATAGAAATTATAATCGCTTTATATTTTCTTATAAAGTAAATAAGCTTACTTTTTAAAGGTTTAAAGTTTACCGCAAACTCCTTTACTTATATAGTATATACTTTTTAAACCGCTTTAAGCTGCTATATTATTTATTTTTCTTTAAAGCTAATAATAAGAATATTTATATTATTAGCAAAGCTAAAAATATAAACTTCTTTTAGCTTTTTTAGCCTCTTATAAAAGGGTATTATATAATAAAGAAATAGGATTAAGGATAGTAGCGAGCTTTAAAAGACCTTAATAACGATTTTTATTAGTTAAGCTTTTTTTTTATTAAATTAAAAGGTTAAGTAAGGCTTATTTTTAAAGCTATAAGCTATCTTTATAAACTACTTTAAGTAGCTTTAAAGAGTAAGCTCTTTTAATAGTTTCTTATAGTTAATTTTATTTAAGGCCCTTTTAATATTAAGTTAAAGAAACAATATAATCCTTTTTTAGCTTATATTATATATATTAGTTCCGTTACTTAAAGTATTACTACTTTTATAAACTTCTTCTTTTTATTTTTAAACTATTCTTTAAGTAAGACTTTATTCGCTTCCGCCACGGTCGTAAGTTTTAAAGCTAAAATCTACTTTAAGATTTTTCTTATTATTAGTAAAAATAAAATAAGCCTTTATTTTTAAGTAGTATGTATACTTTTAGCGTTTTCCTAGGCTTTCTTAGTACTACTACGTTTACGGATCGGAACCGGGTTAGAAAATATAATATCTTTATATAAGCCGTAAAAATTATCGCTAGCTAAGCTAAAAGCGCTAAGCCGCAAAGCTTAAAGAAACTAAAACGGATCTTATTTAAGCCCGCCGCCTTTTCGCTCGCTATCTTACTTATTGCTTAAAATATATCTATAAGGTCGATATACCGCTTTATAAAAAGTTCTTTTTTAGCTATAAGCTAAGGAGGTCTTAAAAGCGTTACGGCTTTAATTAAAAAGAAACGTTTTACTAAGAGTTAAGCTTTCTCTTAAAAGTTAAAAGTTAGTTAATCTTTATAGCCCTTACTAATTAGCGGTAAAAAGTACGCTAAGGTAAAGGGTAGCCCGCTATATAGCTATGCTTACTATTTAATATTTTATAGCTTAGTAGTATTAGCGCTAATCTCCTTAAAGAAGTCCTTTTAGTGCTTTTATCTTATATTATATATAGCTCGCTTTTAAACTATAGCCGCATTTTATAGCGCTTTTTAATTAACTTAAGTTTAATGCTTTTTATAATATCTTCGGGCCCTTTTCGCAGTCTAAGTAGCTTAAGCCGCCTTAAGGGTAAACTATATATTACTACTTAAGACCGCTTACTTTTAGTACGGGACTATTATATAAGCTATCTTATTAAGGTTACTATATAAGCTATTTACTTTTATATTTATCTCTTATAAGCTTTAAAGTATAAGCTATTATATCCTAAGCTAAGATAGGGTTTCTATCTTAACCTTTTTTTTTCCGCGTTTATTTACCTTAGTATAGTAAATATCTCCTTTAGCTATATAGTTATTTTAAACAAGACTAGCTATAAAATATAGTTAGACCCCGCGAGGTCTAAGTTTAAGCTAATAAACTATATAGCTTTCTTTATTATAGCTTATATAAGGTTAATCGTACTATCGTTATATTTATAGTAGAAACGTATATATTCGCCTCTTAGCATAGCTAGCTTAAGCTAAAGCCGCGCAGCCTTCTTAATAAATTATTTTACTTTATTAAAGCTTTATTTATAAGTGTTTTAAATCGGATAGTAAATATTAAAATCCTAAATTAAAACTAGCAGACCTTAGTTATTAATCTTTTTTAAGGCCTTAGCTAAGCCTATCTATCTTTCTTTTAGTAGTAAGTATAAGGACCTTAACCTTATACTATTATTAAAGGTTATCTCTTTTTAATCGCGTTTAGTTTATAATATTTACGTCTTTACGTTATACCTCTTATAAATATATATTGCGTTATAGCCCTCTTTATAAACTAGTTAGTATAATACGCCTTTTAAAGCTAAGGCCTTTAAGCCTTATATTTTCTCTATCTCTTAAAGCGCTATTACGCTATACTTAGCGTAATAGCTAAAGGCTAGTTATACTAGCTTATATCTTTTTTATTTATTTTAATAAAAGACCTTTAATTTTATATATAAGATTAAGGTAAAGTTCGTAGTTTAAGATAAGGTAATAGCTTAAGCAATAGCCTAAGTTAAAAGCAATACGCTTTATTGCTTTAAATATCGTTTAATATTACTTAAGCTAGCGCTTATTACTTAAGCCTTAGCCGGTAAGGCCGACGGCGTTTACCCGTTCTTCTTAAGTCGCTTAAGGCGTTTTTATACTTAAGATAAGGCGGGCTTATAGTCTTTTACGAAGAGAAGAGGGATTTAAAGGTCCGGTTATCCTTAAGTGCTAGTAAAGCATTATAAGCGGTTTAAGTAGTAGTCTCTTACCTTATCTTAAGCATTTACCGCTATAAAATAAGTATAAGACTATGCTAACTACTGCCCGCTATAAGATATATAGTTATAAAGGATTTCGCTTTTTTTTACGCGGTACTTATCTTTACCGCTTTTATATAAAGTCCTCTTATAGTAAGCATAAAGCTGTATTAAGGTATAATGCTTAGCGATATATCTATATTTATAATAATTATAGCACTAAGTAAGTCGGACTAACTTATTATATAACTTATATTAAAATATTTAAGCCTTAAAAAACTAGCTTATATTATATAGCTTATTAGCTTCCGTTAAGCTACTTATACTAATAATTAAGGTTATAGTTATAAAAGTCTTAGTCCGAGGCCGTATTATTTATACTTATATAACATTTTCTTTATTAACATTAGCAATCTTCTTAATTAAAAGTATCTTATCTATCTTAAAGACCTTTTTTAAGATATTCTTTGCGATTATTATATAAGACCTACGCGCTATTACTACTTTTAGTCTAAAAATACTTTTTACTTAGTCTTAGTTTTATTAGTAAGGCTATACCGCTATATTAAACGTTATTATAATATCCCCGCTTAAAAAGCGTCTTGCCGCTAAAGTAAAGGAGATATTAAGCGCCGTATTTATTGCCTTAACTATATCCTTCGGCTTGCAGTTTAAGATGTCCGGCGTTGCTCTTCTTAAAACTACTACTAGCTCGCGTTTATACTAAGGCGGGACTAGCTTTATTATTACGTCGTAATATACCGGCCCTTTAAGACTTATTATTATTATTGCTTAGGTCTGCTTAAGTCCCCCCAGGCTTTAAGCTTAGCCTTATTTAAGTTCTTCGTATATAACCTCTTTTATCGCGCTTTAAATAGCTTTATAAAGCTTAAAGTCGGCACGTACTATAATTTATACGCTCTTAGCTTACCTTTTAATTTAAAGGAGCGTTTTAACTACTACTTATACTTAGTTAAACTATATATATAAAACTATACTTACGATTTTATTATAAGCCTTTTTTTTATTAGTATTGCGTATAGCTTAACTAAGCTACGTACTATTATCTTTTTTAAGTAAGTTCGGCTTTTTATTTAAGTGCGTAAAATTTAAGGGCGTCTTATCGCGCTATGTATTATAGTTAATGCTTATATAAGGCGGATAACCCCCTTAGTTACGCGTTATTTAGCTATACTACGATATCGTTTTAAAGAGGGTAATTAATACCGCTAAATTAATTCTTATTATTAGTAATGGTTTTAAACGCGATACGTACTCGCTTTAAGCGAGTATTTAGTTTTCAAAAAGTTTTTTTTTCTTTTATTCTTAGTATTATTATTCTTAGTATTATTATTCCTAGTATTACTATTCTTAGTATTATTATTCTTAGTATTATTATTCTTAGTATTATTATTCTTAGTATTATTATTCTTAGTATTATTATTCTTAGTATTATTATTCTTAGTATTACTATTCTTAGTATTATTATTCTTAGTATTATCGTTATTTACTGGTTTCTTTAAAAAAAACATATTATAAAAAGTAGTATATTCTTTTATTTAAAACGTTATTTTTAAGTATAGTTATATCTTAAAAAACTATTACAGTTTTATATTTTAAAAGCGATAATCTTATAGCTTGTTATTACCTTTTTATAAGCTTTATACTTTAATCCTTTATTTAAGGTTTTATTCTTTTAAAATATAGCGCCTTTAAAAACCTTTATTTTATTTAAGTCCTTTAAACTTTAAGCTATATTATCCTTCTTTTCTATAAAAGATATAAAGCTTATAATAAAATAAAGGAACTTATTTTAAATAAATATTACTACTAAAATAGCCTTACCTTAAAAGCATTTTAGTAGATTTAAGGTAAAAAGCATAGCTTAAACTTTATTAAGTATAGTTTTATTTATCTTTTCTATTTTATTATAAGCATAAGGGGTATATATATAGCTTATATTATAAATAAGACCGGTGTTTTTGTTAATATAGTTTTATAATATATTTTAATTCTCTTATATTATTAAAGAAAACTTCTTTTATAGTAGTCTTATTAATATTCTTTTTTAAGTTCTACTTATATGCTTAGAGTTTAAGCAGACATATGCGTTACTCTTAATAATATATCTTTTTAGATTCTTAGTAATAGTATCTAAAAGGAATTTAAAGTATATATATTTATTATAAGTAAGGGTTTAAAAAAACTACAAATATTAATATATATCGTATTTAGAAAAAGGTATTTTCTTTATAAAGGAATCCTTTTCTTTTAATCTATTTATAAAGCTTTTTTATAAGCTTTATATTATTTTACCTATATTATATTATTTTTATTAATAGGTATATTAAAATACCGTTTTAAGGCATGTATATAAAAATTTATAATTTATATATCCTACCTTTAAAAAAAAAAATATTTATAGTCTTCCTTTTATTTTAATTGTGTATAAACATATTAATTTTAGGTTTTTTTATAGAAGTATAATCTA
The DNA here is from genome assembly GCA_027405785.1 of Ophiocordyceps robertsii. Classification (NCBI taxonomy): domain Eukaryota; kingdom Fungi; phylum Ascomycota; class Sordariomycetes; order Hypocreales; family Ophiocordycipitaceae; genus Ophiocordyceps; species Ophiocordyceps robertsii. The sequence goes on from JAPEBW010000168.1 coordinate 25,866, forward strand.
AAAATATATCTTTTATAGAAGAATTGTTTATATGATTTATAAAAGTATTACTTACATTACTTATAAAGCGTTTTATATTATATATTTTATTATAAATTTAAAAGTAAGTCTTTATAACTTTAAGAATATAATAAAAGCAATTATTAATTAAGCCTTCTATAAGTATGTTTACCCTTATATCTAAAAAGACTATATTATCTTTATTTATTAAGTAAAGGTATTAAGAGATAAGTAGCTTATTATATTAGTACTAATTTAAAGTATATAAAGGCAATTTCTTAGTATATAATATATCCTATTATTTAGGAATTTGAAATATTAATTCCCTGCCTTTTAAACTATAATAAAAAACCCCTTTCCTTAAGTAACGGTCGTATATATATCTTAATAAGAAAAGAAGAGTGATTTATTATTAACTATATGCTTAAAAGCTCTTATGCTAAAAAAAAAGCTCTATATATTTTCTTTTTTTATTACTTTTTATATTCCTTAAAAAAAACATAAGAAATAAAAGGAAAAAAAAGGGTTTAAATGTCTTATAATATTTCTTTTATTAGCTTTCTTTTTTCTTTTTAAAAAGGTATATAAAAAAAGGGTATAAAGAGTATAAGAAGTATAAACAGTATATATAGTATAAATAGTATAAAAGGTATAAAGGGTATAAAGTTTTTAAAGGGTATAAAGAGTATAAGAAGAAGGTTAATTATTAAAGCTAAGGAATTAAAAAGATAAAGTATTTCTTTAAAAGGAGAAGACTTTCTAAAAAAGGAAACTTATCTCTTTTTTTAGCCTTTAACGACTAATTTTCTAATAAGTAAAACTCTCTTTAAGAAAGAGTCTCTTAAGGAGGGTATAAGTATTAAACGCTTATTATTCCTATTTAATTAGTTTTAAGTAGGTTTAGTTAAAAGGGGCCTGTTAAAAAAAGAAAAAGAAGCTTTAAGTTTAAAACTTACTATGTTTACTTTATTTTTATTTTTTAAGGTAAAAGCAGTCTTTTATAGCACAGCTCCTTTTCTTATGATTTTTATAGAAAGCGGGTTTTTAACTTAATAAGAAAATAGCTAATTTAAAAAAGGTTCTTTTAAAGCTTTAATTCTCTTAAACTTATAGTTAAAAAAAAGGTAATTCTAAACTATAAGCTTAAGAGTTATCTTAAAACCGTAAGAAACATTAATTATAAAGCTAAAAGAGAAGCTATTTAAGTATTTTAAAATCTTAGTAATAATTACTACTTTAAAGGTCTTTATTACTTAAGTATTTAGCTTATTAAAAAGCTTTTTTATCTGATTAAGAAATAACTTAATTAAAGTATAAGTTTTTATAGTAGTATATAAGAATTCCTTTAAAAGAATAATGTTTAAAGTATAATTTACTAAGTTATAAAGTGTTTGTAAAGCTTTTTAAGCTAACTTTATAGTTATTTCGTGTTTTATTTATAAAAAAAGGCTATCTTTAACTATTAAACGTATAAAGATAGGGATTTCCAGACACTTAGTATAAGGGCTTTAAGAAACGGCTTAAATAGCTTTTTCTTAGATAAAAATGGAATTTATTTAAAACGACTAAGAGGAATAATTTAAAGAATCTTTTAGCTTACTAAATTAATAGTTGTCCTTAGTAGCTATGTTTCTTATTAAATTTTAAGAGGTATTTTAATATAAGGATTAATAAGGAAAAGAAAGTTTAAAATAGTTAAAGGTCTAAGAAAGAAATTAGTTAAAGAAGATAATAGTAAGGTATAAAAAATATAAAAATAATTATATTAAAAAAAAGAGTTTTACATAACGTAAAGTAAGATTTTTAAAAGGCTTATTTACCTATGAAATTCCTAGTAGCCGATTAGAAATTAAGAAGTATAAGTAAAAGAAAACCCTTAAGGTTAGCTTAAATAAAATATAAAGGTTTTATATAAAATAGTTTTTAATATTAATAAATTACTTAAAGAAGTGCTAGTTATTTTTAAAACATAATAAATATATTCTTAATTAAAGAATATAATACTTTTACTATTAATTCAATACTTTTTAAAGTTAAGTAATTAGTATAATATTTATATTATAGCTAAAGTATAGTTAAGAGTACTAAAAGTATTAAGCGGGAGAAAGGCTATTATAAAATCTAAACGGCCACGCTCGGACTCCTTACTTTACTTTTAAGGAGTTCTATAAAACCTTAAAATAGGAATGCTTAAAGCACGTATTATAAAGGCTCGCTTAAGAAGATACGATGGATATTATAAGTTAGACCCCGCTAAGGTTTTTAAAATATAGCTACGAAGACTTAAAAGCTTATTTAATTATAGTTTATAATGTTTTTTACTATAAAAGATACTATAAAAACTATTAAGCAGATTCCGCTATAGTCTTTAAGGGATATTTAAGGATTCCCGCGGCATATCTTAATTATAGTTTAACCCGTTTTTAATTATAAAACTACTTTAAAAGATATAAGATAAACTTCACCGCGATTTTTAAAGGATATTAAAGGATATTTAAGGGATTTCCTAAACTATAGTTTATAGTATTTCCAATAAAGCTTATACTTAATTATTAAGTAATTTTATAAGGAGATTTATAGTCTATTTTCGCACTAATAATAAAGAAAAAGATAGTATAGTTAAAAATCTTAAATATTAGCTTAAAAAACTAAGTATAAAGTAAGTAGCTATACCTTAAATAAAAGATAAGCTTTTTACTATTTTTAAACCCTTATATACGTTTATATATAGTAATTAGTTTATTATACTAGCTTAATTAATAGTAATTAGTTTATAATACTAGCCTTAAATAATAGTAATTAGTTTATAGTCCCGGCCTTAATTAATAATAATTAGTCCGCGCCTTATCCCCTTATCTTTATACTATAAAGTATAGTAAATAATAATAACTCCTACTTATTTAAATAAAAATCCCTTAAATATCTGCTAAGCTAAAGGCGACTATATCGTAAAATTAAGTGCTTATTTTATAAGAAGTTAAATATTAAATAATATTTTCCTTAATAAGAAGCTCTTATTAGCCTTTAAGTCTAACCTTAATAATAAGCACCTCTTCCTTAATACGCTTATAATAAATCTTTAGGATAAGTAAGCTATAAAAGCGGAAAAGGCCGCGGCTTATTAAGTATATTAGTTTAATAATCTCCTTTACCCTTTTTAAAGGTAATATCCCGCGAGAGCTTATAAAGCTAAATAAGACGTAAAATAAAGCCTGCTTAGCTAAGCTAAGATTACTGCCTTTTAAGAGGTAATCTGCTTTTAAAATACTAATAAAAGATAGACTATAAGATAATAAAATCTATATAATTAAGAAAACTAAATTCAGTATTACTTAAATAAATCGATTATTCTTTAGATAAAAAAAGTAACGATAAGCTAACCTTAAAACCTTTTAGCTTCTTACTTACTAAATACCCTTAAGATCATGCCTATAATAAAGTTACTTTTTCCTTAAGACGATAAGCTTAATAGATATTTATACCGAATATTATTAATAGAATTTAGTTTATAGGCCTTAACTAAAAATCCATTTTAAAGGATACGTAATAGTTTCTTAGTTTATTATAACTATTTAGCCTTATCCGCTATAACCGCGCTAATTAAAGCATTTTTAAGACTTTTAATTAATAAAAATAAGCCTTTTACGCTTAAGGCCTTATAATATACTAGATTCCGAGATATATATAAGATAAAAGCTTAAGCGCTAAATAAGAGTATTAACACTAAGACCTTAATAATAAGCTATGAAAACGCGGTAAGCTATACCTTAAATAGGCTAAACTTATTTATACTTAGCGTATAAATACTAAGCCTAAGTATAGCTTTAAGCCTTAAAATAAAAATAGTAGTAATATTAAACGAATAATTTCTTAATCTCTTTTAAGTATTAAGAAAAGAAAACACGCTTACTAAGCTATAAGAAAAACCTAAACTATAAGCTAAGGGTATAAGGAGATTTAACTTATTAACACTACTAAAAGTATCTTTTAATAAAGTTTAAAAAGATAATAAGGCTAATATATTTTAAGGAGTAAACTATTTTATTAACTTTATCCGCTAAAACGCTAATAAAGGTAAGGCTTATATAGACGAATTAGCTATTTAATTGCCCTTTTTCCTTTAAAGACGTGCGGCGGAATAGTATTCTAAAGACTTTTTAAAACTATAATAAGAAAAGCTTAGTAAGCTTAGTATTAAACTAAGCTAATAGATCTCCGCCTTATAAAAACGGTTTAAAATCCGCTTAAAAATAGCGATATAAGCACTTAATAAGGAGCACTTAACTATTAAAGATATACTAATAAGGTCTAACTTTAAGTCTTAAATATCTCGCTTATAATATAAAGGTAAGGCCGCGCTTTATTAGCTAAACTACTTAATTATAGTAATATATAAAAGCTAGATATTAATTTATAAGAATCTTTATAACGTTTAATAGGAAATAAGGATTTTAATAAATAAATTAATAAATATAAAGAAATTCTTTCTTAGCTATAGGTTAAATATACTTTAAGATCTTAAAAGAACTTATTAATATAAAAGAAATAGGTTTAACCTATAAAAAGATAAGGGCTAATTAGCCGTACCTTATACATACTTAAAGGATAGTTTAAGACGCCTTAGCTATTTATTAAGGGCTTGCTAAGGCCGTAGGTTATATTCTTAGACCGCTTAGTAAAGGCGGATATATTATAAGCTTTATAACGCTTGCTAAGTTTTAAGAAAAACCTCTTTAAATAGCTAAGGATATAAGCTAAGGTCTTCCGGCTTACGAAAAAAAGAACCTTAAAGACTATATACTTATTAACGCTAAAGCTAAAGTAAGTATACCTTATAAATAAGGAAGAAATTATAGTAAAGACTAATAACTATTTAAGGGATAAAAAGTACGATATAAAAAGCGCTTAGATAAATACTAATAAAAGCTTAAAAGAAACCGCAATTTACTTTATAATAAACTTAGTTTAAAAGGCCGATAAAGTATATAAATTTTATAGTAAAGCATTCTTTTTAAAGAGTAAGATTTACTAATATATAAAAGATAAACACCCTTTTAACCTTAGCTAAGACGTTATTATATAAAGAATTAACTTAATATAGTAAGTAATTATCTTAAAGCTATAAAGCGTTTAAATAGTTAAGGCTTCTTTTAATATTTAACTATTAAGCCTTATTAAGCTATAACGATTTACGTACGATCGCTTACTAATTTACGGAAAAGAAAGGCTTAAAATAAGCATTAAAGCCTATATAGATACTAAAGTAGACTAAAGCTTTATTTAAACTAACTTAGTAAAGACCTTTTAAGATATAACTATAAACTTCTTTTAACGAATTCTTATTTAAGGAGTAAGAAAGATAGCTATTATAAAATAAGCAGAATTTACTATATTTATACTAAGAAAGCTAAATAGTAGCTTTATAGATATAAAGGTAAAGATCGGCGCTTAAATAGGAAAACGCTTAGTAGCTAATATATTACTTAGCTAAGATTTTTTAGTTCCTTATTAAGAGTACTTTATTAAATTTATATCGGTCTTCTAAATTAAGGCTTATATAAGGATTAAAGCTTAAGTTAAGATAGTCCGGCTAAGACTTATAATACGTAGATAAGTAATTTACTTTATTATTATAATAATTTTAGCTAGTTTTAGCTACGCCTTACTTATATAAGTCCGGGCGCTAGTATTAAAGCGTAATATATTATTCTTCCTTAATAACTTTAAGCTCGCTTAGACGATAATAAAAGATTATAAGAGCTTTATAGCGATAAACTATTTTTAGGAACTATTAGTATTCCGCTAAGGCTAAAAGGTAAGGATAATTACGGACTTTATAAAGTAGTTCTAGCTATAAAAAGAGGTTAATGCTATTACTCCCTTAGTGGAAGTCTTTAAAGAAAATCCGGTTAAAATAAACCCCGCTAAGGACTTTTTATAAAAAGATCTTATAATAAACTATAAGCTTTAAATCGGCTAAACTAAGGACCTGCTTAAGCTTACTACTAATTAAGGCGTTTAGATTTATACTAAGGACTTAAAATATATATTAAAGGTTTAAAATATCCTTTAATCGTTTCCTTACTTTTAAAGGGATAAGGAAGTAATATATATAGATAAATCCGAATATATACGTATTCCTTTAATAAAAGGATAGCAATACTAATAAGTCGTATTAAGATTATACTTATTAAGCAATAAGGATAAGAAGGTAGTAAATATAATATTTAGCTAGCTAACTAAATAAAAACGATTAAAATAAGTTTATAAGCTAACTTTATTTACGGTGTTAGTATTTATAGTATAAAAGATAGTAAATAGAAAAGAAAAGGGATAAGTAATTATAAACTTATAAGGGAATAATACTATTATTACCTTAAACGCTTACTTAATACCCCTTTAAAGCAATATATTTAAACGCTTATAAAGAAAAAAGTTTATTAATATAGTAAACGTATAATTGTTTTTTTATTAGTTCTTTATTTACTAAGATTATTAAGAAAGGTTTATAGTTATAAGCTATTATAAGCGAAAAAGATTATTAATAATACTTTTATACTTTAAGAACTCCTTAGTATACGTTTAAAGGTTTATTAATAACGTCTTCCGTAAATACTAAGAATACGTAGCGGCCTATATAAACAATATTATAATTTACTTTAATATAGCCGAAAAATACTTTTAATATTAAAAGGTAGTATTTTGCGCTTTTTATAACTATAATATAACCTTATCCGGACTAAAGTCCTTTTTAGCGTACTTATTTATATAGCTTCTTAGATTTAAAGTAAACTTTATTAGCTTAATAAATATAAATTAACGCGTATAAGCCTTAAGGGATATCACGTTCTTAAAAAGCCTTTAATAGCTTAAGAAATAGATTAGCCTTATTAAGTAGCTACGCTATATAGTCGTATATTTTACTAAGGAAGTTAATATCTTATTAAAATAAAAAATAAAGCTACTTTAAGTAAGATAAGAAAAAAAGGCCCTTTTTAGAAGCTAAGGATAGGCTTAATATACCGCGAAAGCCGCTTTTTAGCTTACTTTAAAAGAAAAAAAGGCCTTTGTAAATTTAACTAAAAAATCTATTAAGCTTTAAACGATTTATAACTTTAACCCCGCTTAATAACTATTTATTTAAATCGATATATCTTATAAATATAAAGTAGCGGCTATAGCGTTTTACTTAAAAGAAGTTATAAAATAAAATAAAAAGACATTACTAGCTTAAACTAAAGTCTAGCTTATCGTTTACTTAAGCCGCACCTTTTAAAGTAAAAAGCTTAGATATTAGCTTATAAAGCTTAAAGTAGCTAGTTTAATATAAGTAATTATAAGTTATATATTAAAATACTATCTATAAAAACGCTATAAGTAGTTATCTTTACTAACTATATAAGTATTTAAAAAATCGTATACTAAAAATCCTTACTTTTTATCAATATAAAATCTAACAATTAAGTAGTTTTTATACCTTAAAACTTAAGCTAATTCCCGCTTAAAGTATACTATATCTTAAGCGTTAAAAACTTTTTACTAAACGCTTTTTTATATTAACTATATTTAGATATTAAGCGGTGTTACGGGCTAGGCCCTAGATTAAGCCCGGGCTGCGCCCGTGCAACCGACCCTTAATAGGCGTGGTCAATTAACTAGCTGGCAGCTTAGTTAATTCGTCTTCTTTTGCCCTACCGCCGTCTAACGCAGTGGTTTAATTAAATAGCTGCCCCGCAGTAGCAACGAATAGTAGCATAACCCCTGCTTTAGCCCCGTTAGGGCCGACCCGTTACAGTTAACTAAGCTACAATAAAGGGTCTTAGGTTCGAGACCTGCCGACGCACTGGCAGGGACGGCCTAGGCTTATAGCCACGAGAGAGCTGCCGGCTATGGGAGACGACCTATCAGCCCTGCCTAGGGGCGGCGGGGTAGAGAGGGGGTAGTGTTACGGGCTAGGCCCTGGATTGGGCCCGGGCTGCGCCTGTGCAACCGACCCTTAATAGGCGTGGTCAATTAACTAGCTAGCAGCTTAGTTAATTCGTCTTCTTTTGCCCTGCCGCCGTTTAACGTAGTGGTTTAATTAAATAGCTGCCCCGTAGCAGCAACGAATAGTAGCATAACCACTGCTTTAGCCCCGTTAGGGCCGACCCGTTATAGGCGGATATCCTTAAACTAAGAAGGGGAATAAAAATATATTTGAAAAGATAAAAGAATAGACTACGTATTTCTTAACGCGAAAGTATTAATTAAAATTGCCGCTCCGCTAAAAAATAATTAATAGATATATAGAGGATATATAATAAGTAAAGATTAATATATAGCTTAGCGATAAGGACGGTATCCTTAAACTTTTATTCTTTTAATTATAAGGGTTACTATACTTTATAAAGAACGATAAACGCTAAAGACTATATATTTTTAAGATCTACGCTAAGGACATTATTAAAGACGCTTATACTAAATATTTTTATACTAGCCGTACTTAAATATAATAAGATTTATTTAAGAGCTTCTTAATTTTATAGCTTAGTAAATCCGTAAATAAGGTTATAAACGGCTATAATACTTATTACTATAACTAAACTAACTAAGGTAAGATATTAAGGTAGCTTATCTTAATTTAAAGCTTACTAGTTTTATACTATATAATAGCGATAAACTTTATTACTAAGCTCTTAGTAGTTTAAGCCGAATAATTCTTATAAAAAGATTTTATAAAGAACTTCTTTAATACCTTACTAACTATAATTAAAAAATTCTTAAAGATATATCTCTTTATTTTAAGTAATAATTAATTTATAGTAAAAAACTAAGTATAAGCATTATATATTAAGCTACTCCGCACTAATTTAAGGATTTTAAAACGGATAATCTTTAACTAAGATATAAAGTTTCCTTTAATATTTTTCTAGACTTTATAGTAAGTTTTTAAATTAAAGCTTTTTATATTTTCTACTTAGTACCTTTAAACTAATAGCTTATTAAAAAGTTAAAACTAAACTATAAAAATTGCGTTATAATTCTTTACCGCTAATTTCTTAAACTTACGCTAAACTATAATACTAATTGCTTTTTAGTTTAGCTTTAATAATTCCTTTTTTTAGTAATTTATATAGCCCTTAATAAGCTTATTATAAAGATAAAAATAGATAACGGCCTTTAGTTCCTTAATAACTACTTATACTTATAAAACTAAGAGGTCTTATAAAAAGAAGCTAAGTTAGCTATTACTTATACTTAGGCCGCTATAAAGAATAAATATAATAAGAAATACTACCCGCTAAAATTTAAGCCTAGCGATTAAGTTAAGTTATAGCTTAGTAAGGGTTATTATATTACGGATAGTAAACTAGTAAAGCTTTAAAAAAAACATACCGGGCTATTTAAAGTTATTATTAAAGTAAGATAGCTTATATACCGGTTAGATATAAAAAGGTCTTTTAATATTTATTTAGTCGTTTTAGTAGTATAACTACGTTTAGTAAATAAGCTAGCTATATACTTAAGCTTAGTTTAAGATAAAGGGATACTTTACTTAAATAAGTAAGAAGTAAAACGAATCTTATAAAGTTTTATAATAAAGAAAGGCAGTAAAAAGCTAAAAAAGGAGTTTCTTATAGCTTAAAAAGGCTAGCTAAGCAGCTATAACTTATAAGTAAACGAAAAAGCGGTTTTCTTACTAAAGATCGTAAAAGCCTTTAAAAAGGTTTAAAAGAATTTAGCTACTTAAGTAGTTTAAATAAGAGTATAATACGCGGCTTTTATAACTTAATACGAAACCTTTAAAATAAGAAAATTAAGCGGTTAAGCTTAAGTATAAAACTTAAAAGCTACTATAAGTTATAAGAAACTATAACTTACTATGCTTAAAGTAATTCGTTATTTTAATAATAATATAATATTATTTACTTTAAGTAATAAGGCCCTTTTAGCCTTATAATATACTTATTTAAATTCTTTCCGCTACTTACCTTTTCCCTTTTCCTTTTTTCTTTTTATAACTATATTTCCCTTTATTACTAGCCTTAGCTTACCGCACCTCGCTTACTTTTATATATATAACCTTTTTTTACTTTAAGCTTATAATCCTTATACCTTTATTTTAAGTCCTTTTATCGCTTAACGTTTCTTATAGCTAAGACTAGCTATTTTATAACTACTCTTTTAGCTAACTTTCTTAGAAGCCCTTATACCTTTAATATAAAAGATATAAGTAAGCGCTTAAGCTTTATAGAAATTAAGTAGCTATCCTTTATAGCCTTAAGTCCTTTAACGAGAGTTAAAACCTTTAAGTTTAAGCCTTTATATTAACCTACGCCGCTTTTTATAGCCGCGCTTAAGCTAACGGATTCGACTTAAATTATAATACTATAAAGAACGGCCTATACTACCCTTTTTAAATACTTAACTTAAACGACTTACTTCTAAAACCTATATTATAGCATAGTTTAAACGGCTAGTTTCGTAGTAACTTAGCTATACCTCCCCCTTAGCTTTTACTATTTATAAGCCCTTACTACCTATATATTCTTTAAGGCGTAGTTAAAATCTTTTATTAAAATTTTAACTAGCTAATACTAAACGCCTTTTAGTTAGTTAACCTTGCTATAGTCTTAAGATTTATAGTAGCTACTATAGCTAATAAAAATCCGCTTTAGCTAAATAATTAAAATAATTTCCACGCTATCCTTAATTATATATTTAAGGCCTAGCTTAATTAGTTTATTACTAGGTTTATAGCGACGTCTTAAGTTATTATAGCTAAAACCTTATCTTACTTTATATATAGTCTAGCCCGCGCTATAAAATGCCCCTTTAAGCTTATAGCTACTATAAGCCTTAAAAACTTATTTAATCTTACTTGTCGAACGCTCTTTACCCCCGCCGCTATGCTTAGCCTAGCTATATTAAGTTATATTAGCGCCTTACTATAATCTATTTACTATCCCGCCTTAACTAAAAAAGATAGCGATAATTAGCCTTATAATATATTTCGCTGCCTTATTTTATAAAGGCCGCTAATAATAACTAATATTATTTTTAATAGGCCTAGCTTTAAAAGCTTATACTTTAGTAATAAGATTATAATAATCGGGAGTTTTTACTTAGCTATAAACTATACTAAGTTTTACTAATAAGCCTATAAAGAGTTTAAGGGCGACTTAACTTTAACTTAAGTAATAAAATTCCTAGGCTTTAATATCCGCCTTATTAGCTATACTAACTACGCGCTTTATATTCTTACCCTTAAGGCCCCCTTTATAAAGAGGTTCTTTAAGACTATTAAATACGTTTAAAACCTTAAAAGCAAAGAGTTAAGTATTAAGGCTATAAAGGACCTTATTACCTGCTTTTAAGCGGGAATATAAACGTTTAATACCTTAATATTAACTATACTTATTAATATTAGCAGGATAGCCTACTCTTACTTTAATACTTTCTTAGTAGCTAAATACGCGTAAATCGGCGGAAAGGTATAAGTAGTAGCGCTATATAAAAAGGATACTAAGTTAGAAAGCCTAGCGATAAAAAGCAAGGGATAGCTATAATAATAGTAATAAGTAAGATATAATATTACGCTTAGAAGCGGCTTATATAGCTAGTAAGTAATATAAGAAACTTAGCGGAGGATTAAAAATAGTATAAAGGGTAAGTAAGATAATAATATAAAATAAGGCTTAAATAAAGCTAGTTTTTTAAAATTTATCCTACTAAGGAAATTAAATATTCCTTAGCGCGAAGACTCCTTACTACTTAATAAGTACTTAAACGTATACTTTAAAGGAAAGTTAGAAACCTTATAATAAGTTCTAGCTAAATAGACTAATCGCTTTAATAAAACGAAGAGATATAACTAAATAAGTAATAAGGATTTATAATAAAGCCGCTTACTTACTATTTTAAGCTACTTAGCTACTATTAGCTAAATAAGCTAAAAAGACTATTAAAAGGATAAGGATAGCGTCTTATTAATATAGCGTAAAGACGCCGCTATAAAGATATTATTTAGTGCCTTTTTTACCTTATTTTTACTTAAAACTAATTAAAATATTAGCTTTTCTTTCTTACTTAAAAGAGTTATTATAAAATCTAAATAGCTATACTTAAACTCTTTATATTACTTTTACGGAGCTTTATAGAACCTTATAATAAAAACGCTTAAAGTATATATTATAAAGGCTCGCTTAAAAAGATATAATAGATATTACTAGTTAAACCTTACTAAGGTTTTTAAGATATAACTATAAAGACTTAAGAGCTTATTTAATTATAGCTTATAACGTTTTTAACTATAAAGGATATTATAAAAACTATTAAGCGGATTCCGTTAGTATCTTTAAGGGATATTTAAAGATTTCTATAGGATATCTTAACTATAGTTCGACTTATTTTAAACTATAAAAACACCTTAAAAGATATAGGATAGACTTTTTTACGATTTTTAAGGGATATTTAAAGATATTTAAACGATTTCCTTAACTATAGTTTATAGTAATTATAACTAAGCTTATTCTTAGTTTATTAAGTAATTTTATTAAGAGATTTATAGTCTATCTATATACTAACGATAAATAAAAAGATAGTTTAGTTAAAGATCCTTAAAATTAGCTTAAAGAACTAAGTATAAAGTAACTAGCTATACTTTAAAGAAAAGATAAGCTTTTAACTATTTTTAAACCCTTATATACGTTTATATATAGTAATTAGTTTATAATACCGGCTTAATTAGCGGTAATTAGTTTATAGTACTAGCTTTAATTAGTAGTAATTAGTTTATAGTACTAGCCTTAACCGGTAGTAATTAGTCCGCGCCTTATCCCCTTATCCTTACGCTATAAGGCGTAGTAAAGGCACTGAGATATAAGAGGTTAAAGGTAATAAGAATAGCGAATTCGAATTACTTTAAAGTCTAAGTTTTAGCTAAGAAGAAGAGAGGAAAAGAGAGTCTTTTATAGGTATAGTAAGGTGTTAGCCGGATTATTATTATACTATTCCGGCGTATTATAGTTATTCCGGTCCGTAGGATTATTATTATTTCTCTCCGGGCTGTAAAGTAAATCTTTCTACTTATTCTTAACTAGTACTAAGTCTATATTCGTCTTTTGTTAGCGTTTAAGAAGCTATTAAATTTTAGTAAAATATTGCTTATATAATGCATTAGCTAGGGTTAATTAAAAGATTGAGGAGGATATTTATTTACTATTAAGATAAGCGAGTATTAGGATTCTACTCCTTTACTAAGGTTATTAATATTCCTTAAGTATATAAATCTCTTAATATTAACGTTTATTAGTTTTTTTTTATCTTAGTAAATATAAGTCTTATTATTATATATCTTTAAATTATAAAGGGGGCAGTTAATAATCTTTTGCTTTATTTAAGACTTTATAAATAGTTTCTTAAGGTATATTATAGTAACTACTAATACTTTTCTTAAAAACTACTTAAAAGCTTAAAGCTATTTTTATTATTAAATATCTTAATAGTTAGTATATATAAGCTATAAAAAGAAGCCTTATTTTCTTTTAGCTATTAAAACTATATTAATTCTATATCTTAAGCTTTATTAATATACTTTATACTAAGCTTAGCCCTGATTAATAGGAGGAGCTTAATAAGCTTTTATAAGGAGAAAAAGATCTTCTTTATAATAATATTAAAAAAAACCTTATTTATTACAATATTGATTTTCTTTATAAGCTTCGTTTTTAATACATAATAAACTAGTATCTTTATTAATCCCGTCTTAAGCAGAGTTTGAATTATAATATTAATATTTTTTTTTTAATTTACTATTTTTCTCTTTTTATATATTTACTTATAAAGTTATATAAACTATTAAAATTTTACTTTCTTTATTTAGTATCAGCTTATTCAATTAAATAAAGATTATACTATACATCTTAATTATAACATTGAATCTAATAAAGTCTTAAGGCTTTTACTTTTTAAATAGTTTATATCTTTAAAAGAGTATATAAATTAGCTATTTCTTTATCTATTTAATAAAAGTAAAATAAGGTTATAAATACATTAATTTACGTAATAAATAGTATTATAAGTTATTTTAACTAAGCTTTAGCTTAAATACTATAAGCCTTTTAATATATAAATTAAGTTTTTAATATTTAGCTATTAAAGCTAAAAAGATTAAACTTATATCTTTTTTTTAAGTATAAAGACCCTGCTTTAAAGGTTATATATAATAAACTTATAAGCATAGTTTAAAAACCTTTTTATAAACTAAACACTTACTTTAAGTAAGTATATATTACGTTTAAAACTTCGACTAATAATAAGAATTAATTTAGCGGTCTTAATTACCCGTTTAAAACAAGATTATAGTATAGCTAAGAATTATAAAGAAAAAAAGAGGTAGTCTGCTTAATATTAGTATTAATTATAGTATATAGCATAATAAGATACCTTTAAGCTTTATACACTTAAATAAAAGGCTAAACTTACTTTAATAAAATCACAATATAGAGCTTAGTTAAGCTCTATATAATACTAATAATAAGAAGGCCTATAATAAAATCGCGGGTATAATATTATATACGTAGTTTAACTTAGTATAGGTAGTAGTTAAAACTCTTTTTTATGCTAAAAAGCACGCTAAGCGTGCGTTGACTATAGTATAAGCTACCCTTAGCCTTTTTAAAGCTATTATAAGTACAATAAAAAAGTAATATTTAAAGAACTAAAATAAAACTAGGCTTAAGGCTTAAAGAGACTTAATTAAACTTAAGCAATAATAGTAGCGGGTTTTAAAAGGCCAGTATACTAAAACGTAACGATAAAGGCGGTCTTAGTTTAATATAAGCGTAAGTTAATAGTAGTTTTAATAAGGGTAACGCTTAATATTTTTAACTAAAAGCCGGAAAAATATAGTAAAAACGATTAATATAGCACTTAATATCTCCTCCGTTATAGCAATAAAGCGCTTATTAGGTAGGAATATCGCGATTATATAAAATATAGCGGTATAGCCTTACTAATAAGACTAAGACTAAGTAAAAAGCACTTTTAGCTAAAGGTAGTAATAGCATATAATTTTTATGTTATAATAATAAAAGATATCTTAGTAAACGTTTTTAAAATAAATAAAATACTATTAATTAAAACAATTACTAATATTAATAAGGTAAAAGCTATATAAGTAAAAATAATACCTTAAAACAAAGACCTTAATAATTATAACTCTTATAATTATTATAAGTAGCTAAATAAAAGCTAATAAATTATATTATATCAGCTTATTTCTTAAGGCTTACAATCTTTAGTATAAGCTATATAATAAGTTAGTTTAGCTTATTTAGTACTATAGTTATTATTAATATAAGTATATTACTAAACGTTTTACTTTAATATAGCTTTATACTAATTATAAAAGAACTTTATATATAAGTAAAAAAGCAAGAACCTTTATAATTATATATTTTATAGTTAATAGCACTTAGTATAGTTTTATATATATCTTATAGTAGTTAAAGCTTAAGATAAAGTAAAAGATTAGTATTTAAACCGCTTAAAATACTTTGCTAATATATATAGCTAGCCGGACTTTTAAGTGCCCTTTTTATTTAATAAAAAACCTATAAACCCGCTTAATTATAAGCATAAAAACGCTTTTAGTAACTAAGAAAAAATAATTAAACGCCGTTAGCCCCGCCGGCTTAAGCTTAAGTAGTAATATAACGGAAACCTTATTCCGTTAATAATCCTAAGTACTAAAAGTACTAATATTTAGTAAAGTAGATACCGCTAAATATAAAAAAGTAACTAGTAAAGTAGATACCGCTAGTTACGAGTTATAACTATTAAAGTAAATACTAATAGTTATAAGGAGAGACGATATAACTTAATAGTTAAAGACGGCTAGTATTAGCTATAAGCGGTATAGGTTAAATACGCTTATATTCGGCTTAAGTTAGCTTTAGCTAATAACGGGATTAATATTAAATAGATCGACTAATAACTTATATAATCGACCGATGCTTTATATAAAACTAAGGTAAAAGGCCTCCTTTTAAAAGAGGATAAAATCTTATAAAAGGTTTTAAGATAAGGATATTTAGTCTTATAAGCTAGTTATAAGTACTAAAGCGTATATTACTTATAACTAGTAATAGAAATAGCATAAGCTATTTTTCTTAGCTTAAAAAGTAGTTTAATAACCTTATAAGTTATAGAAAGTATAAGTTATAGATTAGTATAGAAAAATATATAAAAGTAAATAAAAGGAAAGCCTTTTAATAGCCTTAAAAAGGTATAAAAGGAGGTCCTTCCTCCTCCTTCCCTTAACTCCTTTCTTTTTTTTCTTTTTTCTTTTTTAGCTAGTTTTAACTAAAGAAATCCGCATAATAAAATACCCTTACCTTATTCGGTTTAGTAGTTAGCACTAAGTCTTCTTCTCCTTTTCCGGCTATTAAATTTAAATTAAACAAATTACGCCTTATTACTTAGTATATAAGAAATACTAAAGGTTCTATAATATAAAACTAGCTTATAAGAATCTTTACGAACTTAATAGCTTTAAAAAAGAATACGTAGTATTTATATACTTCGTAAGTTCTTTAAGCTATTAAGTAGGCGAAAGGTATTTATTATAATTACGTCTATTTAATTATAATAAATAAAAGAAAAATATCTACTTTTATAATACTATAGCTAACTAATTAGCTATAAGCTAGTTTAAGGTATTTAAAGCTTTCTTATCCCCTTATAAGCTTTATAGATAGTAGTTCTATTTTAAAAATTAAAGCTCTTAAACCTTATACTAAAGAATTAGCTAAGCTATAAAAGTTTATTACCTCTCCTAAAGCTTATTTTTAGTTTTATCTTACTATAATAAATTAAGAAGTAGTAAAGATTATATTTATATTTAGTTGCCTATAAAGCTTAGTAATAACGTAGTTCGAACCGGTTTTTAAGGACTATATAGATAATAGTCTTGAAAATAAGAATTTTAAAACGAAGAATATTTTTAAGAAATTCGATAACTTTAAAGAAGCTTTATAAAGAACGTTCGGAATTATAAATAAGTAACAATTAGTAAAGTATAAATTAAGAAGCCTTAAGTAAGTTATATCTTTATAAGCGTACGTAGCTTGATTTTAATAAATAACTTCTAAGATAAAATAAGAAAACGATACCGTTATAGCGACTTTCTATAAAAGTCTTAAAGAAAAAGTTAAAGACGAAATCTACCGCTTAGATAGGCTAAAGACGCTATAAAACTATATTAATCTAGCGGTCTAAATAGACGATAGGCAGTATAAACGCCGGCAGTAAAAAAAGCACCGTTTAACTCCCGGCGGGGTTATTAGGAAAAATACTAAAAAGCAATAGCGCGACCTAAGTAACGCAATAGACTTAGATACCCTTAAAACGAGGCCGTTAAAGCTAGCTAAGAAAGCTATTTAATGCTTTAACTATATAAAGGAAGGCTATATTATAAGAGATTATATTAAGAAGAGGAATTCCTTTAAGAAAAAGAATATACCTATTTGTAAGAATAATGCCTTTTTAGCTTATAATCCGCGATATACTTTATTACTACCTTCGATTAAGGATATTAAAGAAATCGACGCTAAGCTTATTATATTAACCCTTAGTCCGTTTAAAACTAGTTCGCCTATAAAGGGTCTTTACGAAAAAGAACTTAATAAAGAGATAAAGATTAAAGCCGAAAGCCTAAATAACTAGTAAAAGAATGCTTTTAAAACCGAGGATAATAATACGCATAAAACTTCCTTATAAACTATTTATAAATAATTATAAAAACGCTCCTTATTTTATTACGAACGTTATACCTTTAAATATAAAAGATAGCTAGAATCTTAAAGACTGTAAATTATAAGAAATAAGCGAAGAGCCCTCTTTTAAAAAAGAAGATAGTAATAAGTCTTACGCTTCTTTTATAAAATATCTCGATATAGTTATTACTATTAAGGATAGGGCGTATAAGTAGTTATCTTAAACTTAATACTATAAAGATAACTGCCTTATATATCTTTTAGGAAAGTAAGGAAGCGGATAGTTTCTTAAACTAAGGAAGACTTTTAATAAACCCGCTATAACGATAAAAGAACTTACTATTAATACTAAGGTTTTTATAAAGAACCTTAAAAAGGATATCGAAGTCGATAAAGAGAAACTTATATAAGAAAACACTAATAATTAAGTTAAAATCAAATAACTTTTACTTTTTAAGCAATATAATAAAACGACTATCGAAAACCGTAAAGATAGTAACTTAGCTTAAACGAATAAAATAATAAAGCTAAAGGAAGATTATATATCTCTTTTTACATATATTATTAATTTAATTTAAGATAAAGATAATCTTAAGAAAAAGAATAACGAGCTAGCTAAGAACCTTAAAGAAGATACGGAATTTATAAACCTAGCTATTAAAGATACATTTAGACGATATAGTAAGTATTTTAAGACTAATTATAATCTTCGCAATAGGAATTATAATTTAAATATGCTTTTAAAAGTAAAGAGATTTTTAAAAGATATGCTTAAAAACTAATTAAAAACGCAGTAAAAAAGCATAATAACCTTAAATGATATAAAAAGAAAATTCGTATAAAAGGAGTTTTTATTAATAATACTATAATAAAAGATTATGCTATTATTAAAGATCTAATTTTAAAAGCTATTAAGAAGCTTAATAACTTAAATAAACTAGTTCCGTAAAAAGAATTAAGATCTACCGAGGAGTTAGTAAATAAGGTAAAAGACTAACAAGCTTAAGAATAATAAGGCTATCTCTTAATAAAAAGAACTTACTTACGTTAAATAATAATTCTCGAAGTATAAAAATAACCTTTTTATTAAATTTAAAAGGATATCGCTTTAGCATATTAGTAGATTATAGTGCGATAAGTAGCTATATTTCCCTTATAATAGTAAATCGTTTATAACTACGTTATAAAAAGAAAGATAAGCCTTATATGCTTTTTTAGTAAAATAATTACCCTTTAAGTATAATAATAGTAAGATTATGCTAAAGACTAATCCTCTTAAGAATATAATTAGGATTTATAACTTTAAAGATTCCTTTAACGTCTTAGCTATTAGCTATAATATTATATTAAGACTACTATTCTTATAGAAATATAATCTTATAATAGATTAAGATAAAGGCCTTTTAAGGTTTAAAGATAATACTTTAAATATTCCTCTTTATAGTTTAATAAAGGACGACATTAAAACGAAACCCTTTAATAATTTAAATACGGCAATACTTAATAATAACTATATAAGAAATAGTAACGATAAAAATAATAAAGCTTCCTATATAGATATAAATATTGCAATAGATATTATAACGAAAAACGTTAAGACGACTAGTACGACTAAAGATAAAGTAACTACGATTAGTATAATATAAGCGAAAACAACGCCGAACCTTAGTAAAGAAACTAAAAGCTTAGGAGATAATTATAAAGCTACTTATAATTTATTAAAAGAAAATTTATTAAATACCTTAAAGGATATTAAGTAGTAATACCTTAAGTAAGAAGATAAGATTAAGAATAAAGAAAATAAGAGAAAGATTAAGAATAAACAGAATAAGAGAAAGATTAAGAATAAGATATATAAAAATGGCTTATAGTGTTTAAAAGGTACTATTAGCTTAAAATACCCCGAGAAGCGAATATAGTATATAAGACGTTTAAAAGGTTTTATTATCTTAAAATACTTAAAGGATTATTATCTAGAAATACTTAAAAATATACTAAAGAGATATTTTAAAATATTTACGCCGCTATATAAAAATAAACTACCGATATAAGGTAATTAAGATTACGAAATTAAGTTAAAAAAAGGCTTTAAGCCTAGATTTCGTAAGATATATAACTTAGATAAGAAGTATTTAAAGTTATTAAAAGAATTTTTCGATAAATACCTATAAAAAGGTTATATTAAAAAGTTTAAATTAAAATATAGAGCTCTTATACTATTTACTTTAAAAAATAGGAAAGATAAAGAGAAAACTTAACTTTATATCGATTTTAAAGAGATAAATAACGATATAATAAAGGACCGGACTCCGTTACCTCTTATAAGCAATATTAAAGATAGATTAGCTAATAAGCAGTAGTATACTAAGGTTAACCTTAAATCTACTTATAGCTAAATACGTATTAAAGAAGGAGATAAATTTTAAATAGCCTTTAGAACGCGATACGGACTTTATTAATTTTTAGTTATATCTTTAAGATTAACTAATATATTAATAAGCTTTAAAAAGAGGATTAATAGTATATTAAATCCCTATTTAAACCGGATTTATACGGCTTATTTAAATAATATTATTATAAACTTAAACATGCTAAAGCAATACTATAAAAAAGTTAATATAGTGCTTAAAGCGTTAAGAAAAGCTATCTTATATATTTTACTAGAAAGATATAGCTTTTATATATAAGATGTAGAATTCTTAAGGTATATAATTACTCCTTTGTATATAAGAATAGACCTTTAAAATACTTTTATAATTAAAGATTAGCTAATTCCTATAAATATTAAGGAAATCTAAAGCTTTATAGGATATATAAATTATTATAAGAAGTTTATATTAGACTTTTCTAAGATAGTTTTACTAATATTATCGGTATTAAAGAAAGCTAAAACTAACCCTTTTAAGTAGAACTTAAAAGCAAACAAAGCTTTTTAAAAGATTAAAGAATTACTTATTAAAGAACCTATATTAAATACTTATAATATTAAGAAGCCGTTAAAGTTAAAAACGGATGCTTTTAACTTTAGATTAAGCGCGTAGTTAAGCTAGCGCGATAAAAATAATATTCTTAAACTTGTAGCGTTTTATTTTAAGAAGCTAGTAAGTATAAAGATTTATTACTGAATTTACGATAAAGAATTCTTAGATATTATACACGCTTTTAAAGACTTTCGGCATTATATTTTAAGGAATAAATATAAACGTAAGGCTTATATAGATTATAAGAATATTAGTTATTTTGCCACGACGTAATAATTAAATACTAGGTAAATAAGATAGGCTAAATTCCTTTCGGAATTTAACTATAAGATTATTTATAAGAAAGGTTTTAAGAATAACCGAGCTAATATAATTAGCTAACGACCGGACCTTAATAGTAAAAAAGAGCCCTATAAAGAGACCTTATTATTTTTTAAGAATAATAGTAATTTAAAGTTTAAGATATTATATATACTATTTAATATATAAGGAGATATTACTACTTTAAAATTACTTAAGAATTCTTATAAGAATATAGATAAGAAAAGATATAAGAATCTTAAGTAAGAGAGAAAAATAGCGTTTTATAAGAATAAACTATTCCTTACCCTAAAGACTAAGAAAATAGTTATAACGGATTTTTATTCGTACCCTTTATATAGATATTAAGGTATTACGAGAATATATAATAAGATTAAAAACTATTATAATACCTATAATCTCCGTAAGAAAGTCTAAGGAGTTATTAAGTTATATAAAGTATATAATAAAATTAAGGCTATATAATATAAGCCTTATAGTAACTTAATTACTTAAAAAGTTCCTTTTAAACCTTTAAGACTTTATAGCCTTAAACCTTATTATAAAACTATTAAAGTCTATAAATCCTATAACTAATATAAAATACGATTTTATTTTAGTTATAGTTAATCGTCTTACGAAATACGGCTATTTTATTTTAACGTATAAAGCTATAAACGTAAAAAAGTTATTTTATACTTTTATAAGATATATTATAGCTAATCGAGGACTTTTAAGTTCGATTATTTTAGATAGGGATCGGAAATCTATTTCGAATTTTTAGTAAGATTTAACGTAATTAAGGAGCAAATAGGTATAGAAGGGAGCAAGCTTATAGCTATAAGTAAGGGGACTATAAAGATATAAAGAGTGTGCGAAAAGATAAAGAAATAGGTAAGATATGTGTATATAGGTTAATAATCTATTTAAGGTAAAGGGGGGACTAAGGCCTCCTTATATAGACAATTCCTAAGCTATAAGTGACTTAAGTAATTTTAAAAAGAGCCCCCTATTTAGCGCAGTTATATATCGTAGGCTAATAGCTGTTATTAAGTTAATATTATATTTATAAGCCTAGGAATTAATTCCGTAAGGAATACAAGGTGGCGTAGCGACTTAGCACGGATTATATATATAGTCCCTATATACACCTCTTCCTAATCTGCTTATATCTTGCTTATATATAAGTAGAATAATATATAAAAAAATGTATAGTATGCAGGATTATATAGCGGATTTTATATATATTCCCGCGTATTTATATTATATGTTATTCATACTATATTTAGCCTATAGTATTACGGAACGTAAGATACAAGCGCTCCGGCCACTCGTATGTCGGTATATAAGATGCAAGCATATAGACGATAATTAACGTCCCGACACTAACTAAGGCCGGGGCGAGACCTTTTAGCAGTGCGGTATTATCGCTCTATCTCTCCGTAGCAAATAGTAGCAATTCCTTTAGCGTGGGTTCGATCCCCGCGCGAGAAAGTGGACCTATAAGTCCGTACGGAAATAAGGCTCCCCCCGGGCGCGCGTAATAATTTAAGCGAGCGTAGCTTCTAGCCACCGGCTTAATAAACCGGGGAGGTCCCGTCTTATAGATAACGAGGACGTTATCGTCTTTTCTTTTAAGGCGGTAATTGTTACGGAACGTGAGATATAAGCGCTCCGGCTACTCGTATGTTGGTATGTGAGATGTAAGCATATAGACGATAATTAACGTCCCGACCCCTAACTAGGGCCGGGGCGAGACCTTTTAATAGTGCGGTATTATCGCTCTATCTCTCCGTAGTATATAGGCTGCGGGAGAGTATATTTTACTCTTTTATAAACGCAAGCGTTAAGTATAAAGTATAAATTATCTACTGCTTTTTACTTTATTATAAATAGAATATTAAAACTATTAAATTAAACACTTAAGTTATATTTTAAAAGCTATATAAATTATTAATAAGATAATTAGCTTTTTAAATTGCTTATAGTATAGTTAGCGTATAATACCTCCTATTTTAAACATATTAAGAATACTTTAGTATTCGCAAATTATAGCTTTACCCTTAAAGCTTATAAGTCTTTTTTACTTAAAGAAGTTATAGCCGAAAAAGCTATATTAAAATTTAAGCAGTTAATAAGCTTATATAGATTTATGAAATTAGAATTAAAATATATTACTAAGAAGATATCGTATTATTATAATAAGAGATAGTCTTTAAAACCTTCTTTATTTAAAGGCGATAAAGTATATCTTTTAACAAGGGATCTTAAGACTAATAGACTTAATAAGGCTTTAGATTATAAAAAGATAAGACATTTTAAAGTTATAGAAAAAATAGGAAAAGTTAACTATAAGTTAAAACTTTTAACTAGTTTACTTATATACCCTATTTCTTATATATCTTTCTTAAAACCGACTATATAAGAAGCTAGGATAGCTAAAGAGTTAGACTTAAAAAAAGTTAAAAAGAGCGAATATATAGTAAAAGCTATACTCGCTAAGAAGATAGAAAATTAAAAATACTTTTATTTAGTAAAGTAAAAGAACTATCTTAGTTCGGATAATACTTAAGAACCTATAAAGCACTTAAGAAATGCTTTAAGAAAGGTTAAGGATTTTAATCGATAAAACCCTTAAAAGGAAGTATTAGCTTCTTTAAGCTAGGATTTCTTTACTATCTTAGATAGTAAAAGTAAAAGAAAATCTAAAAAAGATTTTTCCTTAAAAAGGATTTATAAAAATAAAAGATTAGGACTTTCCTTAAAGAATTTCTATAGTTACTCTCTTTAAAGTAGGATTTATTAAAATGTTTTAAGTAGCTTCTTAAAGGTTAAAAGTAACTTATAAGAAAGGAATGTTTATCTTTCTAAGTTTAAAAAGACCTTAAAACGAGGAATATATAACGGAAACCTTATTTTATAAGTAATCCTAAGTACTAAAAGTATTAATATTTAGTAAAGTAAATACCGCTAAATATAAATATGTAATTAGTAAAGTAAATACCGCTAGTTATAAGTTATAACGATTAAAGTAAATACCGGTAGTTATAAAGAGAGATAATATAGCTTAATAGTTAAAGATAGCTAGTATTAGCTATAAGCGGTATAGGTTAAATACGCCTATATTTAGCTTAAGTTAACTTCGGCTAATAATAAGATTAGTATCGGATAGATTAACCGATGCCTTATATAATTAACTAATACCTTATATAAAGCTAAGGTAAAAGGCCTCCTTTTAAAAGAGGATAGAATCTTATAAAAGGTTTTAAGATAAGGATATTTAGTCTTATAAGCTAATTATAAGTTATAAAGCGTATATTACTTATAACTAATAATAAAGATAGCGTAAGCTATTTTTATTAGCTTAAGAAGTAGTTTAGTAACCTTATAAGTTATATAAAGTATAAGTTATAGATTAGGATATAAAAATATATAAAAGCATATAAAAGGAAAGCCTTTTAATAGCCTTTAAAAGGTATAAAAGAAGGTCTTTCCTCCTCCTTTTTTTAACTCTTTTCCTTTCCTTTTTTCTTCTTTTTTAGCTAGTTTTAACCTAAGAAATCCGCATAAGAAGATACTCTTACCTTATTTAGTTTAGTAGTTAGCACTAAGTCTTCTTCTCCTTTTCCGGCTAGAAAATTTAAATTAGATATATTACGCCTTACTACTTAGTATATAAGAAATACTAAGGGTTCCGTAATAAGTAAGCGCTAACTTAAGATATATTAAACAATATATAAAACAATAAAGTATATTACTTTTAATTAAAGCTATTATTTTATCTTAAATCATAATAAATCTTGTTTAAAACCTTAAAATGTAAACTTAATAGTCCTTAATTAAAATATATAAAAAGATAAAAGTAAAAATAATTAGCTTCTAACTACTACGCTAAGTTTAATATAATATCGCTTTAAAAAGTAACGAAAATATAAAGCTTAAAGGCCTTAGCTTAAAAAGGCATATTATACTAACTTATTTATTAAAGGTATAACGCGGGGATATAAGTACTATAAGCTAAAAGTAATAAAAAGAAGATACTTTTTAGCGATAATATAAGTTAAAGTCTTTATACTTACCTTTTAAAGGAATATAGATAAGCTTAACTAAAGCTATATAAAATATTAATACTTAAGACTTCTTAGTTTTAATTAATAACTTTAATATTTACTACCCGCTTTAAAATAGCTATAGTTAATCCTTAAATAAAGTATAATAACTTATTAAGGACGCTGTATATCTCCGGCTTAAACTAGCTATACTTAAAAAAGATATATTTATTTTATATAAGTATAAGAATAGTATAATCGACTTTATATAAGCTATAGCGGAGATAACTATTTAGTTTTTAAGCTTAAACTTAGACTTTTCTAAATCTAATTATATTTTAAAAGTAGTCTTATTTAAAGTAAGCTTAAGACTAAAAAAGGTAACTATTATATTTAAATAAAAAAAGGCGGAAAAAAAAGATTAAAGCAAAAGCGTTATTTTTAGCTAAAAGTATAATAGTTTATAATTTATCGCTTATAAAGTATCAACGTAAAGATAAATAGCTTATATTATAAAATTAATAAAATCGCTTATATAATAGTCTTATACTTAAAGTAAGCGATCTTAAAAGGTAATATATAGTTTACTTTAAAGGCAACTAAAGCTATAAAGAATATAAAAAGGGCTTAAAGACATTATAAAGCACGCTAAACCTAAGTTAATTAAAAATTGCTATAAAAAGCAGTTATAGCTTAAAAGCGGGCTATATATAACGCGAGATAAAAGTATTAAAAAGACTTCTTAAAAGAGATTAATGTAAATAACGCTAAATTATAAACTATTAAGTAGTAAGTATAGTTATATAGTAAGTTACTTTAAAACTTAAAATAATTATTATTATTAACTAAAAGAGGCTATAAATAATAACTAATCTTTAACTTAAAGAAGATTGCTTAACTTTTTAAAAAAGAATTTCTTAACTAAAGCTATAATACTATTAAACTCTTTTTAGCTTAAAGCTAAGAAAGACTTATTTATTAATCGGTATATAAACCTTAAAAATATGTCTTAAGTAATAAGTAAAATAATAAGTTAAAAAGTAGCAGGCTAAAATAAAGTCTTTTTTAGTTCTTTTAAGCTTTAAAGCTTAATACTCTTAGCTTAGTTAGTAATAGTATTTATAACTTTTATAAAGATACTATACCTTTTTACTTTAAGAGTACGCGCTATAAAAGCTTGCTTAAAAAGATATAATAAATATTACTAGTTAAACCTTACTAAGGTTTTTAAGATATAACTATAAATACTTCAAAGCCTATTTAATTATAGTTTATAACGTTTTTAACGATTAATAATACTATAAAAACTGCTAAACGGATTTTACTAGCATTTATAAAGGGTATTTAAGGATTTTTACTAAATATCTTAATTTAAGTATAGCCCGTTTTTAACTATAAAAGCACCTTAAAAGCTATAAGATAGACTTTACCGCGATTTTTAAGGGATATTAAAAGATATTTAAAGGATTTCCCTAATTATAGTTTATAGTATTTCCGATTAAGCTTATACTTAGTTTATTAAGTAATTTTATAAGGATATCTATAGTTTATTAATATACTATTAATAAATAGTAGGATAGTATAGTTAGAAATCCTTAAAATTAGTTTAAAAGACTAAGTATAAAGTAGCTAGCTATATTTTAAAGAAAACACAAGCTTTTTACTATTTTTAAACCCTTATATATATTTATATATATTAATTAGTTTATTATACTAGCTTAACTAGCAGGAATTAGTTTATAGTACTAGCTTTAATTAGCGGTAATTAGTTTATAGCACTACCCTGAATTAATAATAATTAGTTTACGCTTTATTCCTTTATTTTAATACTATAAAGCATAGTAAATAGTAGTAATTCCTACTTATTTAAATACATATCCCTTAAATATCCGCTAAGCTAAAAGCGATTATATTATACGATTAAGCACTTATATTATAAGAAGTTAAATACTAAATAATATTTTCTTTAGTAAGTAGCTTTTATTAGCTTTAAAGTTTAACCTTAATAATAAATACTCTTTTTAAACGCGCTTATAATAAAACTTTAAGATAAGTAAACTATAAAAGAAAAAAAGGCCGCGGCTTACTAAGTATACCGGTTTAATAATCTCCCTTACTTTTTTTTAAGGTATTATACTATAATAGCTTATAAAGCTAATTAAGATAAAAATTAAGTCTTACTTAGCTAAGCTAAGACTACTGCCTTTTAAAAAAGCAATCTGCTTTTAAAATACTAATATTAAATAAACTTTAAAATAATAAAACTTATATAATTAAGTAAACTAAATTCGGTATTACTTAAATAGATTAATTATCCTTTAAATAAAAGAAGTAAAAATAGGCTAACTTTAAGACCTTTTAGCTCTTTACTTATTTAATACCTTTTAGATTAAGCTTATAATAAAGCTACTCTTTATTTAAAACGATAGGCTTAGCGGATATTTTTACTATATATTACTAATAAAATTTAGTTTATAAGCCTTTTCCGGAAATCCGCCTTAAAAATACTTAATAGTTTCTTCGTTTAATATCGCCGTTTAGCCTTATTTAGTATAGCCGCGCTAACTAATACTTTTTTAAGACTCTTAATTATTAAAGATAAGCTTTTTATACTTAAGGCCTTATAGTATACTAGATTTTAAAATACGTATAAAATAAAAAGTTAAGTACTTAACGAGAGTATTAAGACTAAGACCTTAATAATAAGCGATAAAAATATAATAAGTGATACCCTTAATAAGCTAAACTTATTTATACTAAGTATATAGATATTAAGGCTAAATATAGCTTTAAGCCTTTTAGTAAAATAATAAAATTATTAAATAAATAATTTCTTAGTTTCTTTTAAGTATTAAAAAAAGAACATATACTTACTAAGCCTTAAGAAAAACCTTAATTATAAGCTAAGGATATAAGGAGATTTAACTTATTAAGACCGCTAAAGGTATCCTTTAATAAAGTCTAAGAAGATAATAAGGCTTATATATTTTAAAGAGTAAACCGTTTTATTAACTTTATCCGCTAAAACGCTAGTAAAGGTAAGGCCTATATAAATAAATTAGCTATTTAATTGCCTTTCTTCCTTTAAAGAAGCGCGGCGGAATAGTATATTAAAGACCCCTTAAAACTATAATAAAAAGAACTTAGCGAGCTTAGCGTTAAACTAAGCTAATAAATCTCCGCCTTATAAAAACTATTTTAAATCCGCTTAAATATAGTGATATAAGCACTTAATAAGGAGAACTTAACTATTAAAGATATAGTAATAAGGTTTAACTTAAAGTCTTAAATATCGCGCTAATAATATAAAGCTAAGGCCGCGCTTAATTAGCTAAATTACTTAACTATAATAATCTACTAAAAGCTAAACGTTTATTTATAAAAGTCTTTATGCTATTTAATAAGATATAAGGATTTTAATAAAGAGATTAACAAATATAAGGACATTCTTTCTTAGCTATAAGTTAAATATATTTAAGGATCTTAAAAGCACTTATTAGTATAAAGAAAATAAGTTTAACTTATAAAAAGGTAAGGACTAACTAACTATACTTTATAGATACTTAAAGAATAGTTTAAGACGCCCTAACTATTTATTAAGAGCTTATTAAGACTACTAGTTACGTTCTTAAACCGCTTAGTAAAGGTAAATATACTATAAGCCTTATAGCGTTTATTAAGTTAAAGGAGAAACCTATTTAAATAGTTAAGGATATAAGCTAAAGTCTTTTAGCTTAAAAGAGAAAAGATCCTTAAGACTATATACTTACTAATACTAAAGCTAAACTAAGTATACCTTATAACTAAGAAAAGAACTATAATAAAGATTAATAACTATTTTAAGGATAAAGAGTATAAAATAAAAAAAGCTTAAATAGATACTAATAAAAGCTTAAAGAAAACTATTATCTATATTATAGTAGACTTAGTTTAAGAAACTAATAAAGTATATAGATTTTATAATAAAGTATTCCTCTTTAAGAAACAACTTTATTAATATATTAAAGATAAATACCCCCTTAACTTAAACCGAAACGTTATTATATAATAATATAGCTTAGTATAGTAAGTAGTTATTTAAAAGCTATAAAGCGTTTAAATAGCTAAGGCTTCTCTTTATATCTAACTATTAAGCCTTTATAAGCTATTACGATTTACTTATATACGCTTATTAGTTTATAAAAAAGAAGGGATTAAAATAAGTATTAAGGTTTATATAGATATAAAAGTAAACTAAAGCCTTATTTAAGCTAACTTAGTAAAAACCTTTTAAGATATAATTATAAACTTCTTTTAACGAATTCTTATTTAAGGAGTACGAAAAATAGCTATTATTAAATAAGTAGAATTTACTATATATATACTAAGAAGGCTAAATAGTAGCCTTATAATCGTAAAAGTAAAGATTAGCGCTTAAGTAGTAAAACGCTTAGCGGCTAATAAATTCCTTAGCTAAGATTTTTAGTTCTTTATTAAGGGGACTTTATTAACTTTATATTAGTCTTATAAATCTAGGCTTATAAAGGGATTAAAGCTAAAGGTAAGATAGTTTAGATTAAATTAGCGATATATAAATAGGTAATTCACTAAGTTATTATAAGAGATTTAGCTAGTTTTAGTATAGGTCTGGGCGCCGCTATTAAGGCATAATATAATATTCTTCCTTAATAACCTTAAGCTTACTTAAATAATAATATAAGATTATAAAACCTTTATAGCGATAAACTATTTTAAAGAACTATTAGTACTCCGCTAAGGCTAAAAAGTAAGGATAATTATAAACCTTAATAAGTAGTTTTAGCTATATAAGGAGGTTAATACTACTATTCCTTAAGCGGAAGTTCTTATAAGAAACCTAAATAAAATAAAACCCGCTAAGGACTTTTTATAAAAAACTCTTATAGTAAACTATAAGCTTAAAATTAGCTAAACTAAAAACTTACTTAAACTTACTATAAATAAAGGCGTTTAGATTTATACTAAGAACTTAAAATATATATTAAAGGTTAAAGATATCCTTTAATCGTTTCCTTACTTTTAAAAGAATAAGGGAGTAGTATATATAAATAAGTTTAAATATATATATATTCCCTTAATAAAAGAAAAGTAATATTAATAAGTTATATTAAGATTATATTTATTAAGCGATAAAAATAAGAAGGTAGTAAATACGATATTTAGCTAGCTAACTAAGTAAGGATAATAAAAATAAGTTTATAAGCTAACTTTATTTATTCTACTAGTATTCGTAATATAAAAAATAGTAAATAAAAAGGAAAAGAGATAAGTAGTTATAGACTTATAGGGGATTAACGCTATTATTACTTTAAGCGCTTACTTAATACCGCTTTAAAGCAATATAAATAAACGCCTTTAGGGAAAGACGTTTATTAGTATAGTAAACGTATAATCGTCTTTTTACTAGTTTTTAATTTACTTAAACTACTAAGAAAGGTTTATAGTTAAAAGCTATTATAAGCTAAAAAGATCGCTTATAATACTTATAGGCTTAAAGAACCCCTTAGTATACGTTTAAAGGTTTATTAATAACGTCCTCCGTAAATACTAAGAATACGTAGCGGCTTATATTAACGATATTATTATATACTCCGATATAGCTAAAGAATACCTTTAATACTTAAAGGTAGTATTCCGTGCCTTTTATAACTATAATATTACCTTATCCGGATTTAAGCCCTTTTTAGTATACTTATTTATATAACACCTTAGATTTAAAAGAAACGCTATTAGCTTATTTAATATAAATAAACATATATAAGCCTTAAAGGATATCGCGTTTTTAAAGAGCTTTTAATAGCTTAAGAAATAGATCGGCCTTATTAAATAGCTACGCTATACAGTTTTATAATTCGCTAAGGAAATCGATATTTTATAAAGATAAAAGACGGAGCGACTTTAAGTAAGATATAAAGAAAAAGTCCCTTAAAGGAGCTAAGGACGGGTATAATATACTATAAAAGCCACTTTTTAGCTTACTTTAAAAGAAAAGGAGGCCTTAATAAATCTAATTAAAAAGCTTACTAAGCTTTAAACAATTTACTATATTAACCCCGCTTAATAACTATTTTTTTAAATCGATATATCCTACGAATATAAAGTAGCGGCTATAGCGTTTTACTTAAAAAAAAGCATAAAATAAGATAAAAAGACTTTACTAGCCTAGACTAAGGTTTAGCTTATTATTTACTTAAGCCGCGCCTTTTAAAGTAAAGAACCTTAATATTAGCTTTTAAAGCTTAAAATAGCCGGTTTAGTATAAGCGGTTTATAAGCTATATACTATAGTACTATCTATAAAAACACTATAAGTAATTGTCTTTATTAATTATAGAAGTACTTATAAAATCGTATACTAAAAATCCTTATTCCTTATTAATATAAAATATAATAATAAGCTAGTCCTCGCCTTTTAATACTTAAGCTTATTCTCGCTTAAAGTATATAATATTCTAAGCGTTAAAAACGTTATACTAAACGCTCTTTTATATTTACTATACTAAGATAATAAGCCGGTATCCTTAAACTAAGAAGGGGAATAAAAATATATTTAGGAAAATAAGATAATAAACCGCGTATTCTTTTACGCAAAAGTATTAATCGAACTACCGCTCCGCTTAAAAATAATTAACGGATATATAAAAAATATATAGTAAGTAAAGATTATTATATACCTTAGCAATAAAAACTATATCCTTAAACTCCTATTCTTTTAATTATTAAGGTTACTATACTTTATAGAAAATAATAAATACTAAAGACTATATATTCTTAAAACCTATACTAAAGAAATTATTTCAGACGCTTATACTTTTTAATTTTATATTAGCTATACCTATATATAATAAGATCTATTTAAAAGCTTTTTAATATTATATCTTAGTAAATATATAAGCGAAGTTATAAATAGCTATATTACTTATTACTATAACTAAACTAAAACCTAAACGGCTATGCGTAAACCTCTTACTTTACTCTTAAAGAGCTTTATAGAACCTTATAATAAAAACGCTAAGAGTATACGCTATAAAGGCTTGCTTAAAAAGATACAATAAATATCATTAGTTAACCCCCGTTAAGGTTTTTAAGATATAGCTATAAATACTTAAAAGCCTATCTAAATATAGTTTATAATGTTTTTAACTATAAAAATACTATAAGAACTATTAAAAGGATTTTACCGGTATTTTTAAGAAAGGTTTAAAGAGTTCCGCGGGATATTTTAATTATAGTTCGGCCTATTTTCAACTATAAAAACATCTTAAAAGATATAAGATAGACTTTACCACGATTTTTAAGGGATATTTAAGGATATTTAAAGGATTTCCTTAATTATGATTTATAGTATTTCTAACTAGGTTTATATTTAGTTTATTAAGTAATTCTTTAAGGATATTTATAGTTTATTTACGTATTAATAATAAATTATAAGATAGTATAGTTAGAAATCCTTAAAATTATCTTAAAAGACTTAGTATAAATTAGCTAGCTATACTTTAAAGAGAAGATTAGCTTTTTACTATTTTTAAACCTTTATATATGTTTATATATAGTAATTAGTTTATTATACTAGCTTAACTAGTAGTAATTAGTTTATAGTATTAGCCCTAACTAGCGGTAATTATTACGCGCTTTATCCCCTTATTTTTACGCTATAAAGCGTAGTATATAACTTAAGATAAAGAAAAGAATTATATTATTTCTTTAACTTAATATTAAAGGGGCTTTTAATATAACTAACTATAAAAAACTTTTTAAAGAGCTAGCTGTTTAAAGCTACGCTAAATAGTTTATAAACCTAGCTTATAGCTTTATAAATAAGCTTTATTAAACTTTTTATTTTAATAGAAAAAGGCTTTATAAATATAAATTACTATTAAGGTCTTTTTAAAAATCTAATTATTATTAGTCTTATTTCTTTATTATATAATACCTTTTTATAAAAGACTAAAAAGGCTAAAAGAAATTTATATTATTAGTAAAGTTAAGAATATTAATATTTTAATCGTTAGCTTTAAAAACGGAATAATAATAGTACAGCTTAAAGCGGCTTAATAAGTATATACTACTTAAGCGGAGGGGTTTATAATAAACTTTAAACCTTTAAAAAGCAAACTTATTTCTATTATAAAAAGATATAAAGCAATTATAACCTTTATTTACCTTAAGGCTAATATAGTTATACTAAATTAAGACGCTAAGCTTTAAAGGGTATAAGTAAAGTATAAGCCTTTATAAAAAGCGCACTTTAATAAACTATATACTAAGCTAAAAAAGTAAAACTTAGCTTTAATAAACCTTATAGCGTTTTATTAAAGGTTAAAGTAGTAGCAAAAGTTATATGAAAATTAAGAGATTACGTAATAGCACGTAAAAGGGATTTTACTCCTTTACTTATATAAGTAAGTAGCTTTAAGTTTTTACTATTAGAAAACGTAATGCTAAAATAGTATAAGGAATTAAGGTAGGAAATAAAGGACCCTGCTAGCTATATATATTACTAAGAGGGATTTTATATAAATTTAGCGAGGGTATTTAAGGCTTAAAAGGTATTTAGTCTTATAGAAATTGCTAAAAGATAAATAAACATTATACGGGATTAGTAGTAATAGATTCCTTCGTTAAATATACTATCTATATTCTTCCTTAAGGTCTTAAGAATAGGAAAAGGGTACCCTTTTAAAATAAAGGGGTTAAGGTTATATATATTATGTATTTTATCGATATAAGTAGACTAGCTAATATATAGCTTTTAAAGCTACTAGTCTCGGATAATACGTAGTCTTAAGATAAAGGTAAGGGTGCCGTTATAAGTAAAGGAATACGTCTTTATAAGACAAAATATAAAGTCTTCGGCCTCTTTTTTGTCTTTTTTTCGAAAGATAATAATAATAGCGTCTATATAAAGGAAGGTAAATATAAGATTTGCTATAAAGATATAAAGCTTTTTAAGGCACTATTAAAGCTATAAAAAAGTAAGGGTCGAAGAAAGCTTTTTTTACTAAAAAGAGGGTAATTATTTAAGTTTATAAAGGGCTTTTACTAACCGTAATACCTATTTCAGTATTTTAAATTTATTTAAGAAATTAACTTAAATCCCTTCGTTAAAGTCTATATTAATAAATACGTTAATTACGTTAAAAGATTAAGTCTTAAGGTAAAGTTTTACTACTATAACTATAAGAATATAGAAATTCCTTATTATAAAAGTAGCTACGAAAGTTTCTTTATTATTATAAGGCTATAGGTCCCTATATATATAAGGGCGGGCCTTAAATTTTTATAGATATCCGTGCTTATTTAATTTATAAGTAAAGATTTAAGCTTAAGGTTTAGGTTAAGTAGTTGCTTTATTTTAAGGCGTATAATAAAAGAAAAAGGTCTTCCTTTTAAATAAGAATTTTTACTTTACTTTCCGGTTTCTTTAAATTCTTTACCGAATTAGTACGTTATTAAGTCTAACTAAAATAAAAGAAGGGGCGGTAAATCTTTACTATATATCTTCTTTTTCTAAAATAAAACGTAGAAAGAATCGTAAAATATAGCTTATAAAAGCTATAAGAAAGATAAAGGTAAAAACGCAGTAAAAGTAATATAATTACTTATAAATCGGGAAGCTTAAAAAGGTTTAAAGGAAAAAGTCTAATCTTAAGAAATTTCTATTACATTATCTTAGTCTTTTAGTATTTCTTCCGCTGCGGGAATATTAGTTATGCCGTTGAAATTAATACTTTAAGATAGGCGGCTTAGAAGCTTAATTTAAAAGATATTGCGTAATGTATTTTCATAGAAAGAATTATTATCGGAAAGCGCCTCTTAAGGGCTTTTTAATAGTTCATTTTGCGTACTTATAGTATTAAGTTCCGGCGAGAGATTTAATATTAAAAGCTACGTATTAATAATAGGATTCGACTTTTTTATTTCCCTTATATCTTATAATTAAAATTTAGTACTTTAAAAATCGTCGTATATAGTATTATTATAATTTATAATATATAGTTAATATATATATTCTTTAATTAACCCGGGGTATTATATAAGTACCGTTTTTATTAAAGAAAGACTATTTATTAAAAGTAATATCTTATACTATCTAAACCTCTTATTAAGGAAGGATAAAAATTCAATAGATATTTATAAAATCCTAGCTAACTAAGAAGCTAACTTTTATATCGTATTTAAGCTTAAAGTCCTTTTTTACAGTATTCTTAAGAGCTATTATTCTTAAAGAGTAAGCTTTATATCCGTATATATAAATAGTAAAAAGATCGGGGGAAAGAAGGGGAGTTTACTTACTATTTTCTATAAGCTAAGTTTATAGTTTCTCGGTAAGGGAAGTCTAAGGACCTTAAGGAGTCTTTTAAGACGTCTTATTATAAAGGAAAGTAGCTGTTTTTTAGATTTCCGGCTAAAGAGTAATAGGTAAAATCGAGGAAATTCGTATTATATAAGCCTTTAAGGAAGTTACCCCCTTAACACGCTCCGAAAAGCCGTTTTAAGCTAGCGTATAAAGGGTAAAAAGTTTGTTAATAATCTTTTATTGCGTAATAAATTCTTAGTATTCTTTTTATAGAGCTTTATCGTTATTTTTATAGATTTTATAAATAGTAAGGTTAAATTGCCTCCGTATAAAGCTTTAAAGGCTAGGAAGGTAGTTAAGAAGCTCTTTTAATATTTAATTTAGAAGGGCATAAAAGGAAATTAGGTTAGTAAAATCGTCCTTAATAAAAAAAGTAACCTTCTCCTTATTATAAGCATTTAGTAGCGAATAAAAGTCGTAAGAAATCTAATAAAAAGGCCTCGTTGCTTTCTTACCTATTTATACTTATAAAATAATTCTCTTTGCTTTCCTAAGCTTATAAAGCTTATAGTTAAGAATAGTAAAAGATATAAAAATAGATATACCCTTATTAAAGGGGGTTTTTCGCAACGCTTACTTGTTAAGGTGCCTTAATCTCTTATACTAAAACTAAAGAGAAAAGAAAGCGGTAGTTATAGTAAGTTCTTTCTTTTCTTCCGGAATAAAAAAAGAGTTGAATAAAAAAAAATAAGAAAAGAAAAACAAAAAAAAAGTAAGAAAAAAAGCTACTTTAATTTCGTTATGTTTAATAACGTATTAATTATATAAAAGCTACGTTTTATAGACTTCCTTAATAGTAGTAAGAATACTACTTATTTAAGGATCTTAGTGGATTTTTACTTATAATAATTTTAGTAAGGAAGCAATACTTATATAAAATGTTAGTATAAAGGTAACGTTATTTAACTAAAATAATTTAATAGAAATTCGCATAAAGACGGTGCTATATCTAAGGACTTAGGGCTTCTTATAGCTAGCTAAAGCTAAGGCTTATATTAGTATATAATTTAAGAAGCGGTCTTAAGCGTTATAAATATACTTATTAAATCCGTAATTAAGGATAAATAAGTTTTTTAATAAGTACGTCTATATAAGTACTTATAATGCAGTAAAAGAGGCCGTTTTAGCTGCGGCTACGGCGTATATTAAAGTATTTATTAAATCCGGGTTTTCTATAGATTTAAAATCCAATTAAAGATTTACGGATTTATATTTCTTATCCTTATAAAAGGTGCTTTAAACTAAAGCTTTATTATAAAGGATAGTAAGAAATTTATTTATCGTTTTCTAGATTTTTTTATTTAGCTTTTAGCTATTTAGTCGTATTTATTTATGATAATAAAAACGCTTAGTCTATATAATAATACTATTTCTTATAAAAGCAAAAAGGCAATAAAGGCGTTAAAAAAGATAAGGCTTTAAAAGAATAGCTTTAAAAAGTAATAAAAAAAGTAGATTTTAATAATTTCTTCTTAGATTTTATAGCTTATTGCTAAAAAAAGACTTCTTCGCAAACTAAACACTCGCCTATAGCGGGTATATATCGCGTCTAAAATTTTTACTTATAATAAAAATCAATTTAGCGGTATTAGTTACCCCCTCTTAAGATAATATTATAGCGTAGCCGGGGGATATAGGGGCAGGGGGGTAGTCCGCCTCGCTTTAATATCGACTATAGCACTTAGCGCGATAAGACGCCCTTAAGCTTTACGCACTTAAAGAAAGAGCCGAATATACCTTATTAAGACGATAGCGTATAGCTTAGCCGGACTATATATAATACTAATAAAAAGAAGGCTTATAACGAAATCGCGAGTATAGTCCCGTATACGTAGTTCGATTAAGTATAGGTAGTAATTAAAACTCTTCTCCGCGTTAAAGAGCGCGCTAAGAGCGTATTAACTATAATATAGGCCGACCCTAGGCTTTATAAAGCTATTTAAAGCGCGATAAAGAAAGCTATATATAAAGAACTAAGATAAGGCTAAGCTTAAAGCTTAAAAGAACTTAAAAGGACTTAGGTAATAGTAGTAGTAGGCCTTAAAAAACTAGTATAGTACGATGTAAAGATAAAGCTAGTCTTGCCTTAGCATAAATATAAGCTAGTAATAGTCTTAATAAAAGCAATATTAAATATCTTAAACTATAAGCTAAAGGATATAGTTAAAGCGATTAACGTAGCGCTTAATATTTTTTCCGCTATAATAGCAAGACGCCTCTTAAGTAAGGATATTGCGGTAATGTTTAATATAGCGGCACGACTTAATTAATAAAACTAAGACTAAGTAAAGAGCGTCTTTAAGCTAAAGGTTATAATAATATATAGGGCCTTTATAGTAATCGCAAAGAATATCTTAA
Source organism: Ophiocordyceps robertsii (assembly GCA_027405785.1). Taxonomy (NCBI): domain Eukaryota; kingdom Fungi; phylum Ascomycota; class Sordariomycetes; order Hypocreales; family Ophiocordycipitaceae; genus Ophiocordyceps; species Ophiocordyceps robertsii. The sequence goes on from JAPEBW010000168.1 coordinate 63,690, forward strand.
TAAGGGTCTTTAAAATAAATAAAGCGCTCTTAATTAAGAAGATCGCTAATATTAATAAAGGAAAAGTTATATAAGTATAAGTAATACGCCTTTAAACTAAGACCTAAATAGCTATAACTTTTATTATTAGTATAAGTAGCTTAGCGGAGGCTAATAAGCTATATAATATAAGCTTATTCTTTAAGGCCTAAATATTTTAATATAAGCTATATAATAAGTCGGTTAAACTTACTTAGTACTATAATTATTATAAATATAAGTATATCGCTAAATATTATACCTTAATATAGCTTTATGCTTATTATAAGGGGACTTTATATATAAGCGGCAAAGATAAGTACTATATAAAAAAGGGCGAAATCTTTTATAACTATATATTTTATAGCGGGCAGTACTAAGTATAGTCCCGTACTTATCTTATAGCGGTAAAAGCTTAAGATAAAGTAAGAGACTATTACTTAAACTACTTATAACGCTTTAGTAGCACTTATAGCTAGCCGAACCTTTAAATCCCCCTCCCTTTTATAAAAGACTAAAGGCTTACTTTATTATTAGCGCGGAAATGCTTTAAGCGGCTAAGGAAAGATAGGTAGACGCTGTTAGCCTTGCCGGTTAAAGTATAAGTAGTACGTACTAACTTAAGTAATATTAAACGATATATAAAATCATAGAGCGTATCGCTCTTAACTTAAGCTATTACTTTATTTTAAACGACGAACTTTATCTTAACCCTTTATATATAAAATTAAAAGTGATTTATTAAAATATATAAAAGAGACATAAGATAGTATAACTAGCCCTTAGCTACCGCGCTAAGTATAACGTAATAGCACTTTAAGAGATAAAGAAAATATAAAGCTTAAGGGCCCCGCTTTTAAAAGGCGTACTATACTAGCTAGTTTATAAAAAGGGCTATAACGCAATATATATTTATAAAAGGCACGATGCGGGGATAGAAATACTATAAACCGGATATAACTAAGGAGAGATAACCTTTAGCGATAGCACGAGGTTAAAGTCCTTATAATTACTACTAAAGAGAATATAAATAAGCTTAGCTAAGGCCTTAAGAAAGGTTAATAACTAAGGCCTACTAGTCTTAATAAAGGACTTTAATATTTATTACCCGCTTTAAGATACTTATAACTAAACTTTTTATAAAGTAAAACAATTTATTAAGGAGGCCGCGCGGCTTTAGCTTAAGCTAGCTACGCTATAAGGAGAATATATATATTTCTTTTATAAGTATAAAGATAGCACGATCGACCTTATATAAGCTATAATGGAGATAGCTATATAGTTTATTAGCTGAATTTTAGACCTTATAAGGTCTAACTATATTTTATAAGTAGTCTTGTTTAAGATAGGCTTAAAGCTAAGGGAGGTATTAGCACTACTAAGGTAAAAGGAGGCGGAAAAGAAAAGGGTTAAGGCGGAAACCTTATCCCGGCTTAAGGTATAATAGCCTACGCTTCGTAGCCCGTAAGAGATTAATATAGAAATAGATAGCTTATATAACGATCTTAATAAAATCGCCCGCGCGATAATCCCGCACTAAAAGTAAGCGATTTTAAAGGGCAATATATAGTTTACCTTTAAGGCGGCTTAAGCTACTTAAGCGGCAAAGAGGGCTTAAAAATACTATAAAGGATATAAGACTTAAGTAAATTAAAAAGCGCTATAAAAAGCGGCTATAGCTTAAAAGCAAGCTATACGTAATATAAGATAAGAGCATTAAAAAGACTTCCTTAAAAAGATTAGCGCTAATAATACTAAGCTATAAAACATTAAATAGTAAGTATAGTTATATAATAAGCTACCTTTAAACCTAGCGTACTAGTTACTATTAACTAGTAAGGGCTATAAATACTAACTAACCCTTAACTTTAAAGAGAAAGCTTAACTTTTAGTAAAACGTTTTTTTTTAGCTAAAGCCGCGATACTTTTAAGACCTCCTTAGCCCGCGGCTAAAAGGGAGCTCTTTATAAAGCGGCGTATTTACCTTATAAATATATCTTAAGTAAGAAGGAGGATAGCGAGCTAAAAGGCGGCGGGCTTAAATAAGATCCCTTTTAGCTTCTTTAAGCTTTATAGCTTAGCGCTTTTAGCCCGGCTAGCAATAATCTTTATAGCCTATATAAAGATATTATAGTTCTTAACTTAGTTCCGATCCGTAAACGTAGTAGTGCTAAGAAACCTAAGGAAGAAACCTAAGGTATACTATATTACTAAGGGGTAAAGACTTATTTCCCTCTTATTAATAATAAGTAAGATCTTAAAGTAAGTTTTAGCTTAAAGACTTATAATAATAGCGGAAGTAAATAAGGTCTTGCTTAAAAGATAGTTTAAAAATAGAAAAAGGAGGTCTATAAAGGCGGCGATACTTTAAGTAATAAAACTAATATATATAATATAAGCTAAAAAAAAATCGTATTGTTCTTTTAACTTAATATTAAGGAGGCCTTTAATATAGTTAACTATAAGAAACTCTTAAAAGAACTTACCCTTTAAAGCTACCTTAAGTAGTTTATAAGGCTAGCTTATAAACTTATAAATAAGCGCTACTTAACCTTTTATTTTAATAAATAAAAGGCTATACCGGTTTAAATTACTACTAAGATCCCTTAAGGCTTACCGCAATCCTTAATCCTATTTTTTTACTATATAATACCGCTTTATAAAAGATTAAAAAAGCGAAAAGGAGTTTATATTATTAGTTTCGCTAATAATATAAATATCCTTAGCGTTAGCTTTAAAGAAGGATTAATAATAATACGGCTTAAGGTAGCTTAAGAAGTATACGCTATATAAGTAAAGGAGTTATAGTAAACTTTAAACTTTTAAAGAGCGAGCTTATTTACTTTATAAGAAAACATAAGGCGATTATAAGTCTTATCTACCTTAAGGCTATTATTATAATGCCGGTTTAAGACGCTAAGCTCTTAAAGGTATAGATAGACTATAAGCTTAGGTAAAAAGAATACTTTAATAAGCTATATACTAAGCTAAAAAGGTAGAACCTAGCCCTTATAAAGCTCGTAGTATCTATATAAAGATATACCTTACTTAAGGCTTAAAAGGTTTATAGTAAAGTCGTTTAGTCCTTTATATTATACGCTATAATTATATTTTATAAGATAACCTTAGCAGACGGAAAGCCCCGTAAAATAACCGCGAAACTAGTACGGGATTAAACCGCTTACTTTTAAATAATCGCGGGGGCTTACTAAGCTACTTTAGTTTACTAGCTTAAAGCTAAAACCTAGGTCCCGCTAATTAACCTTTACTTTAACTAAAGAATAGCTAATACCCTTAAAAGACTAAAAGACTTCGGAATCCTAAACTAAATCTAGCGCGCGTCCGTATTAATAGCGAGGCTACTTTAGTAATATAGAAAACGGCTAAGGCGGCCTACGCCCTTAAGACTACCGCTTACGGAGGTATTAAGAAGGGTATAGTCTTAAGTTACGTTTAGCAAGCTTTAAGAAAAGAAAAAAATAAAGGAAATCCTCTTTAAAGAATAAGCTAAATAGTAAAGCTTAAAGGAGGAACCTATTAAATAGCGCCGGACTAAACTTTACCTTACCGACTTACTGCCCTGATTTAATAAGGCCGTAGCGCTTAACCGGTATAAGGCGCTGCTTAAGTACTTAAGCTTTACGATTACTTAAATATAAACTAAAGTAATAGGCCTTAAAGACTTTTTATTCCGCTATAATATACTTAAAGTAGTATCGCCTTTTTATAACTATAAGTAATAGCGGGATATGATTTATTACGTAATAATAAGCTATAAGCTTATTAATAAGGTAAGGGGGATACTACTATAGCGACTTTATAACGCGGGCGAGGTATAAGCGAAGCTTAAAAAGTAAGAAATAGCGGCTACTTTAATAAAATAGTTCTTAAGCTTAAAACGCTTATAATAATTTAACTTAATAATACGACTATACTAAAAAGAAGATAAAGTATATATAGCGGCCTTAGTTATACTTTAATTAAAAGGAGACGTATACTAATTAAATTATCCCCTTAGCTTAGCTTAAGGGAATAACTTACTAATATAATAAATACTATAAATTACTAAAACGCTAAAACCTTCCCCTCTCTTACTACCTTATCTAGCTTATAAGGCCCTTATTAAACTTACTTTAAGCTAATACTTTAGCTAGCTTCCCTTTATTTCCCCCCCTTATACTACCCCTTTACTTTATTTAATATCTAAGCTTATTATTATCGTCCTTAGCGCCGTATTAAGTATAACTAAAAGTAACCGCGGCCTTTTTAGTTAAAAGAGTGCTATAAAAGCACCCCGCTTAGCTATAACTATAAGTTAAAGTAACTAGCGCCCTCCCCCTTCCGCGCTTATAGCGACTTAAGGTCGCGGTAAGAATAAATAAAAAAGACGTTACTTTATTAATAGCCTGCTAAGGTATTTACTTTAAAGCCTATAAAGTTCCCGCTATAAGCATTAAAAGCGGTATAAGACTAAGCTAAGTAAGGCGGCTTAAGTAATACTAAATCGATTAAGCGGAGTTAAGCGTTATAAGAAAATTAAAAAGAAGGGACTTAGTCTTACTATAAGCGAAAAACTAAAAGTACTTAAGGTTTAAGCTAAGGTCTTTAATATCCCCCTCTTAATTAGCTAAGTTAAGTATAAGGGTAGCGCGAATATACTTTAAGGTAGTAGCTGCGGGACTATTAGCTTTAAAAGCACTGCTTTTAAAGAAACTATAAACTTACTTTAGTATAGCTAAAAAAATATCGCGGCCTGTAAATAAGCTAAAAGTAAGCGAGATAAAGGGCGGAGTAAAGTCGTTATTATTATCGCTACTATCGCTACTTTTAAGGTTAAAAATAATAAAGATAGTATTAAGACTAAGTAAACTACTACCTTTATCTTTAAGGATATTAGTTTTAGGTTTATTATCGCCGCTTTTATTCTTTTCTTCTTTTAGTTCGTTATTACTAATATTAAGCTTAGGCTCCTTTAAGTTAAATACGATATTAGCCTTAATAGCCTTTCTTTTACCCTTACCCTTAAGCGCCCCCTTATATTTAAGCTTTTAAGTAAAAGCGGCGCGCTTTTAAGCATAGGCCTTAGCGAGAGCTTTAGCTTAAGCCTTCTTTTTAGCCTTAGCCTTAGCTTTAAAGTCCTTTAAAATAATAAAGACCTTTAGTAGCGGAGGCTTAAGTAAAGCAAGGACAGTATAAGTATATATAAGGTCTACGTTAAGTAAACGACCCTTAAAGGCGATATCCCGGCCTTAATAGCTATTAAAGCTAAGGTAGTTAGCTATTATAAATAGTATATTCTTTATGCTTTTTAAGTTTTAAGCTATAGTATAAACGGTTTAGTAAATAACTATAATAGTGCTATTAACCTTATTAGCGAGCTTAGTATTAGCTTTATAAGCCGCGCGCGTATTATTAATAAAGCGGCTAAGGGTAAAGGTAAGTAGCTTAATATTTTCGTTAAGGGAGGCCGGGCTAAGGGTAGCACTAAACGTAAGAGCCCGTGCTATAATAGCACCCGCACGCTACTAAAGCTTTATCGCCGCGGAGGTAAGCTTTATATATATAAAACGCTTAATAGGCCGGCCGGACTTATATAACTTCTTTTAAGTAGCATAAAGCTTATAAGCTATATCCTTACTTATAGTAGTAAGCTATATAAAGGGTTAGCTAAAGTATATAAGCGGGTTTAATATAAGACTACTTACTTAAAAATAAAAGCGGTTACTTAAAGTATAAGTAATATACGCTTTTATAAAGATAGCTAAAAGAAGATTGGCTATATAAACTACGTATGCCTATATAGCGGATACGACTTAAATATATATAGGCTTAGTTTTAATAGCCTTAAAAAACTATAAGTATATTATTGCTTAATAAGCGGCTTATATATATATAGTAAGGGATTTTACGCTTAGTGCTATAACGGGCTTAAGCCTTTTTATCCTCGGTATCCTTACTTAGTAACTTAAGGAGTAGACTTATATTAAAGTTTAAAAAAGTAACTTTTTCCTTTAGCATAGTAGCGATAAAGATAATAAACGCGAAAACGGCAAAATAGTAAGTATATAAAGGAGGCGGGGCGGTAAGTATATAATAAGCTTATAAAAAGGGTAAGCGCGTCTTTAGTAAAAAAAAGAGGAAAGTAAGTATATATACATAGTATATAAAAGGCTTTATCCTTAAGACTAAGTATAAGATTAGTAACTAAGCGGCTTAAATAAATAATAAGCTTAATAAAGAATATATATATATAGCGGGGCGCCGAATTCCTATTAGCGGGGTTTATTATAAGCTTACTCTTTAAAGTCGCGCTACTTATAAAAGGGGCGCGGGTTAAAATCCCGCCTATCCTCCCGCCTTTATATTAAAAGGGCGGATAAAGGGGATTGTTAAAGTATAAATCCGCTATATTTACTATATACGTTAATTATCCGACTATGTGATAACTAGCGCGCAATGTTTTTATATAGTTAGACGGATAGATATTTTATAGTTATAAGCCCGGCTTCCGCGCAACACCTTATTCGATTCTTAATAAAGGCATAGGTTTTTTACCGCAGTATATACGCGGGTTTTTTACTATCGTATCTCTTATACTAAGTATATTAAGATAAGGAGGCTATTAAGGTATATATACGCTATATCTACTATATACGTTAATTATCCGACTATATAATAACTAGCGCGCAATGTTTTTATATAGTCGGACGGATAGACATTTTATAAGATAAGAGAGGGTTTATTGCTTATACTTTTAGCTTAAAGCGTAGTGCTCCGGACCGTAGGCCGCTTAAGTTAAAGGCGGCCCTAGCCTCGCTAAGCCGCGTTAAACTACTTAGTAAGTAAGATATACTTAAGATAAAAAGCGTACCCCCCTTTTTTCTTATATAAAGTTATAAGACCTTATATAAGGCGGACTAAGCGCGAATAAAAGGAGGTTTTACCTTAAGCACTTTAGTTTTTCTTTCTTATTTATAAATATCGAATTTTTAAAAACCTAGATTAAGTCCTTAGCGTAAACTTAATAATAATAATCATAATATAGCTTATTGCTTTTTAAAAGTCTTTAAAATTTTAATGCTGTTTAAAAAGGTCTTTTATTACCTGTTTTTATCCTATCTTGCTTTATCGTTTATTTAGTTAATTTAAAAGTTAGTAAAGGAGCTATTAAGGCTAGAAATAGCCTTTAAAATCCTTTATATAAAGCATAAGCCTTATATCTTTAAAAGTTAAGTTTTCTTTATTTTTATAAAGGTCTCTTACTAGTTTATAATTTAAGTAGCTAAGTTAGTTTTATTTAGTAAAGATAAAATCCTTTAAAAGTTTATAAGGACTTTTTTTCCTTATTTTATAACGAGGGCTATACCTATCTTAATAATAAAGAAAGTTTAGTAAGAATATTATATATATCTACGATCGTATGATAGTAATTTCCGATATTCTTTATAATATATTGCTATAAAGTTAAAAGACCCTTTTACTAGTCTTTATAGCTTTATAATTTAGTTTAATACCTTAAGTAAAGAAACTTATAGGTTTTATAATTATCGATAAAACGGTTAGTAATTTTTTTACTTAAAGATTGACTTATAAGACTAAGGGCTCCTTAAGAAGCCGTAATAAGGGCTTTTTTAAGGCAATTAAGGGATTAAATATATCCTAAATTCCGTAGGAAATAGCGTATTTTCATATTATTAAAATCCAACGTTCTTAGTTAAAACGGCCGTTAAAGACGGTTCTTTTTAAAGAGCTTATAAATTTTATTATTTTAGTAAAGGGGGAAAATAAGGCGGCGTAAATAAAAGTGCTTTTATAGGTAATTTTCTATAAAGAGAGCGTTTTTTACTCTTAAAGGGCGTTATTAACCGGCAAGGGCAGAAGAAAATAAAAGTACTGTAAATACTAATTTCTTTTATATAAAGTAAAAGAGATCTAAGCTTATAACTCTTAAATATAAAGAAGGCTTATTTAAGGCATTTAGTAAAAAAGCAATTTATATAAAGAGAATTAGCTTATTAATAAAAGGTAGGAATAAGTAACTAAGTAGTAAAGCTCTTATTTTATTATTTTAGTAGCTATCTTAAAGCCTGTATATAATAAAAAGTAATTTAAAATAAGGAAGGAAATAGTAAATAGTTTAATAAATAACAACGAATAATAAATAGTCTTTATTAAAGAGGAGGTTTATAAAAGGTCTATATAAGGTCTATATAATAAAGAGTAAAATAGCTTTTAGTCTATATATAGCTAAAATTAAGGGAAGCCTTAAAAAGGCTTATACTACTACTATTACTATTATTACTACTACTACTACTACTACTATTACTGCTACTACTACTACTACTATTACTGCTACTACTACTACTACTATTAGTTATAGCGTATTTACTACTATATTTAGGAATAAATATAATATTAAGCTTAAGGTAAAACGCTTTAAGCCGCAGGTCGTTTAAGTTAAAAGCGGCCTTATCTTAATTAAGCTATATTAAACTACTTAATAAGTAAGATATACTTATAGTAGTAAGCGTACTTTTTCCTTTATATAAAGTTATAAGACTTTATATAAAGTAAACTAAACGCGAATAAAAAGAGGTTTTACTTTAAGCACTTTAGTCTTTCTTTTTTATATAAAATATTATATTTCTAAAAGCTTAAAATAAATCTTAAGCATAATCTTAATAATAATAATAATATAAGTATAGTTTACTTTAAGGGTTAAATACTTATTTAAGTAATAACTATCTTTACTATATTAAAAACAACTTTATACTAAGCTTTTAAAAACTAAGTTTATATAAAGCTTTTTTTTAAATTTAATACTTAGTAAAGTTTTAATATATCTATTATAGTAGGTTAATAAAAACTATATCTTTTTATTTAAAATCCGCTTTTGCTAACTTGCTTAAATTCTTTTTATAAGATTTATTAAGGCTTTAATTTAATAATCTAAGTTAATTATTATATTTAAAAAGGCCTTAGTTAAGTTTAAGATAAGCTAAGTAATATTATTTTTTTAATATAAATATTAAAAAAAGTATTAAAGTTTTCTTTATAAGGCTTAGTATTAATATGTTTACTAAGAATTATATTACTTTTATATCTTAATCTTTTAAGGCCTTTTTTTACCGTTTTAACTTATTTAATCTTTTAATTATATACTTTAAAAGCTATATTCTACTTTTTAATATTTCACTTTTAAGCTAAGTAACAATTAATAAGCTTAGTAATATACTTATATAAGAGCTTAAAAAGTAAGTTAAGTATTAATATATTATACTTAAGGATATAAATAATTAATTCCCTTAGTATAGCTTAATAAATAAAGTAAAACTAAGCTATAAATTAAGCTAATTTATTTAAATAAGCTTTATATTAAAAGTATAAGTAAAACCTTAGCTATTTAAGAACTAATAATAATTAAAAGCCGCTTTATATTATAATGCTTAAGCTAGTTCTTTATAATTTCTAGTTACTTAATATTATATATATAATAGTAGTTTATAAGCCTTTTTTAAAAAAAAGAAAAGTCTACTTATAAGAATTTTTATTATTATAGCTTATTTGTTTATAATATAGCTTTTTAGCTAGCAAAATTTCTAATTATTATATACTTTATTAAACATTCTTTTCTTCTTAAGCCTTTTTATAAACTTAGTTATATTTTTTAAATTGAATGTTTTAATAAATAAAAGCTATCTTTAGAAAGGTATTCTTAAAAAACTATTTTACTATTTAACTTAAGTGTTTTTTAGTTTATTAGCATAGTTATTAAGGTTAACTCCTTAATATATATTAAGGAAATTCTGATTAAATAGTTTAATTAAATTAAAAGAACCTTTAAATATTACAATATTATTTTTAAAATATTTTTAGTATTTTTCTATTTTAAAATATAAGTTCTCGTTTAAGCTAACACTATCTTATTTTTCTTTCTATTCTTTATTAATCGTTGCTTTTTATTGTTGTTTTTTTTAGTTTTATAAAGACAATTTTTACTTTTTAGTAAAGATCTATACTTTTATTCTTATTATTTAATTATATAATAAAAAGTTAAAAAAGCGTTCTTAGTAATATTTTATATTAATAAAGTTAAAAATAAAGGAATAAGGGTTGTTTATATAATATTTAAGTTATAAGAAAGTAATAAAAAGTAAAGATTTTATAAATATAAAAAAAGCTACTTTTTATTTAAGTTATATAAGTAGTTATAAAACTTATATTGCGAAAAATCACTTATTAAGATTAAAAAAAACTATACTAGCCTTTTAAGTCTTATTAGCCTTTTTAGCTAGTAGTTTAAGTAAATATTATTACCTTTTAATAGCTTTTAAGTTTTAAATATAAGTAAAAAAGGATCCTCTTTTTAGTTATAAAATTATATAATCTAAATCGTAGCTTTTTTTTATAAAGGTTTTAAGTAAGAACTTATTCTAATTCTACTATTAAAGCTTTAAGCTACTAGTTACTTTCTCTTATAAGTTATTAAGGAAATTAATAAAGGTATTATGCTTTAAAGACTAAATTTTAAAAAGAAAGAGGGTATATACTTTAAAGTAAGTATAGTAAGCATTAAACTTAAAGTATAAATAATAAAAGAAATTACGTTAAGTATAAAAAAAAAGCTATAAGTGTTAAAACTAATAAAAAAAGACTAAACTATAAATAAACTATATAGTAAAAGTAAGTTAAGTTAGTTATTATTACTTAAAGTATTTTCTATCTTTTTTAAGGATATAGAAAGTTTAAATAGTTAAAATATAATAAATACTATTTAATTAAAAGATTAAAAATCAGGAAAACTAGTTAAATTCTATTAAGTAAGCATAATAAGTATATTTAGTTATTTAATAATAAGGGCTAAGAAGTATATTATTAATATAAAAAATTATATCCGAAATCTTTAAAAAGAAATAAAAGTAGAATTTCATATTTAATAATATTATATTTTATTATATAAGGCTTATTAAGTCTTACATTTTATTACACTTTAAGGCTTATAAAGTGTAAAATTCGGCCTTTACTAAGTTATTATATTAAAACTATACTATATTATTAATATTAAAACTACTAGTTATTTAATATAAGTTTTTATTTTCTTAGTTAAAAACTGAACTAAGGGTAAAAGTCGCACTTTTAATAAGTTATTATTATATTTAAGTAAAACTAAGTTTAAGCAAGCTTACTTATAATAAGGTTAAGCTATTAATAAATATATAAGCACTTTTTAAAGTATTAATTAGCTATTTTTATAGTAAGTTAGTATAGTTTATTATAGTCTTTATAACTAAACTAATAAACTAATACAAAATGTCTATCCGTCCGACTATATAAAAACATTGCGCGCTAGTTATTATATAGTTAGATAATTAATATATATAGCAGATATAGCGGATTTACACCTTAACAGCCTCCCTATCTCGATATACTTAGTATAAGAGATACGATAGTAGAAAACCTGCGTATATACTGCGGTAAAAGACCTATACCTCCGTTAAGAATCGAATAAGGTGCTGCGTAAAAGCCGGGCTTATAACTATAAAATGTCTATCCGTCCGACTATGTAAAAACATTGCGCGCTAGTTATAACATAGTTAGATATTTAATATATATAGCAGATATAGCGGATTTACACCTTAATACTAACTTTAGCTTTATAGTTAATATACTTTTTAAGTATATTACTACTATATTATAAAAGTTAATAAAGTTATAAAAAGTTAAGAAAAATAAAGTAAAAAGATTTAAATACTATAAAATTTATATATAATAAAAACATACTATTTAAACTTATATATATCTTTATTTATACTTATACCTTATTTTAAAGATATATACTAATACTAGCCCGCTTTACTTATTTATACCGCCTATATATAATAAGTATAAAGGAGTATTTTAAAAGTCTTTATTATATAACTTTTATACTAGTCTTATTTAAAAAGCCCGTAAATATTTACCCCCCGACGTAAAACATTTACTTACCCTTTAGCTAATAAGCACGCTACTAAGCGTAAAGGAACCTAGCTACTAAAGTTTAATATATATAGCCTTAAGGTTATAGATCTAATAAGTCTATAAGAGTACGCTTAAGCGGTAAAAGACGCTTAAGTAAAGGGCGCTAGCAGCGCCCGCCGAATAATTAAAGCTATTATTATATAATATAAATATAGAGTCTGCTTTAAAGTATTTAAGCTAGCTAAGACCTCTTTTTTTTTTAGCTTATATAACTATAAGCGCTTAATTATAAGCGGTAGTAAGGGCGAGGGCGGCTATATAGGCAAGGGCGTCTATATAAGCAAGGGGGGCTATATAAGCGAGGGTGGCTGCGTAGGTAAAGGCGGTACCTTAAAAGAGGGCATCGTTGCCTTTAGCAGCGGCGTAAGCAGTATTAACTCGTATTATAGTAGTAATAAAGATACTTATTACCTATTAAGTAGCGGCGGCGCTAGCTATAGCCCGCCCCTTTTAAGCAAGCTTATAGGTGGCCGAACTAACAATACTTACAACCGTATTATAGCCGCTTAAAGACGCGGGCTTAGCTAAGGTAGCTTAACTAATATTACCTTTAGCTAAGTTATAGTCTATAAAGGCAAGCTTAATTAAGGTAGCTTAACTAACAATGCTTATAACTATATAGCCTTTTAAGGACGTGGGCTTAGCTAAGGTAGCTTAACTAATAATACCTTTAGCTAAGTTATAGTCTACGGAGGCGAGCTTAACTAAGGTAGCTTAACTAATAATGCCTATAACTATATTTTAGCCGCTTAAGAAGGCGGGCTTAACGATGCTTTTAGTTATAGTATAAAAGCATTAAGACTAATAAGAACTTAATAATACTTATAAGTTCCTTTATAATAGCTACTTTATAAGTATACTACTAGTAGCGGGAAAATAATATAGCGAACGACTTATACTAGATTTATTTAAAGCTATAGTATTAAAAATAGTAATAAGGGTATTAGCGGCTACTTAAAGTTAGCCTTTAGCCTATTTTAGCTAGAAAAAAGACTTTTAGTTTATTATAATAGTACGTATATATTAAATTAATTAAGAGATTAATATAGGTGCTTAAAAGGGCGGTTTAAGCATAAGCGTAAATATAGTTTTTTAAGTATACTTATAATACTTATTATAATATTAAAAAAAGTAAGTAGGCCTAACTTAATACTAAGTAAGAAGTAGTAAAAATAGGTCTTATTAGCAGTAACCTTTTAATTTTTATAAAAAGAGTATTTTTTACTTCGCTATTAAGACTTTTTATAGTAATTATATAAAGAAGTACTTTTTAATATAAAGTAAGTACTTTAAGTAAAGGTATTTAAATATAGTACTATAAAATAACGCTATTATATAGTAAGTAAAGAGAAAGAAGTAATAAAAAGCGCGATATATATAAAGTATTAACCTGCTTTATTAATTTAATACTTTATAATATAAAAAAGATATTACTATACTTACTAACTTTTGCCCTTTTTTTAGCCTTTATATTAAAAATTAGACTTTTAGGTATTAAGTAGTATTTAGTTAAAGCTATTATAATCTTTTAACGGATTTTATAAGCTAAGTAAGTATATATAAGACCTTATTAACGCTATTTCTACTAACTTTACTCTTTTCTTTATATTATAATAAGCTTATATATTAAAATAGCCTTAAATACTTATACCTTTATAAGGGATTTCTTTTAAAGCTATAAAGAAGCTCTCTTATAAAGTAATAAGGCTATCTTAGCTTTATTATTTCGATTTTACGTAGTAAAAAACACTTTAAGTTCTTATATTAAGCAACGCACCGATATTATCTATTAATACTACAGCGAGTATAAAATATAAGATAAAAGTGCTACTAAGTATAAAACGTTAACTAAAAAGACCTCTTACTTTTAAAAAGCTACTATTTAGTATTATTATTTAAGCGCTTTGTTTTAGATTATATTTTAATACTAAGAACACGATTATAAACCTTTTTATAAGCCTTTTTTAAAAAGCCGTTAGCGGCTATAGTTTTAATATAAATTTAGTCTTTTACGACTTTAAGCTATTATTAAGAACTAAGCTAAGTAAAGGAATCTAACTATATAAGATATTACTACTTATATTTAAAGAGAATACTTAAAGGTTAGTATTATACGATTTAACGTTTATTTAATTAAGTAGTATAAGGGAGTAAAATTAAGTTTACTAAGAATTAAAGAGGTTATAATATAAATTCTTATAATAGAGGTTTTTAGCTATTTCTTACTTTCTTTAGCTTTC
>JAPEBW010000169.1:0-77797 GCA_027405785.1 Ophiocordyceps robertsii
CGATGCGGTGCGGAATGGGGGTGCTTGCGGGGTGAGATTTGGGATGGTGAGATTTTGTCATGAGTGAGTGAGGAAAGGGATTTGATGAGAGCTTGGCGTTGAACCGAGGCTCGTTGGCGTCTGGAACGGAGGCCGGGACTAGCGGTGGGGCGGGCGGGGCCGGACGGATAGCCGAGCGGCTGCATTTCGGGGCCGTGGACATGACTTGTATGTGTAACTTGTGTGTATATACCGCCCCGCCGAAGAGTATATTCAGCAGATGGGCCGGTAGACTGGTCAATCGACTCTTGGCCATTGCTTTATAATCCGACCACGGGTAAAGACGTGCATAGAGGGTTACTGTAAAGAGGCGCCCTATGACGCGCAAGATAGCCAAAAAGATATATCCCACGACAACCAAGACTACAATGGGGCGAGAACATGGCAAGGAGCAGCACTTCCAACTCGGTCGGTTTCGGCCCCCAAGGCTGATATCCATTCTTCATGTCCCTTCGCTATGGACTGAGTTCTCGCCCTCGGCTTGGCTAAGAATTGTCTCAAACGCCTCGTCGACTATCTTGTCAATCGGCCCCAGCTCGGCAAAAAACTTCTCCAAGGTAGCGTTTGCGATTTCTGCGGCAGATTCAGCCGTTCCTTTCTCCTTTAGTATGTGTCGGAGTCCCACATATTGGACCAGCGCATATGCCGTGTCGACTATCGTCTTATTCACCGCCGCAGGAATTTCCTCCGAGATGATGGCTTTTAGTTCCTTCACATCCTGAGTCTCTTGGGTTTTCCGCTCCGACCCATGGGTTGCGTATCGCTCCAGCAACTCAAGGTTCAACAAGTAGTCCCACGTGAAGGAATTTTCGTGCCGACTTTCGCCCGTCCGTATGTCGGGCAGCTCGGCCTCGGTGAGCAATTCTTTATTGGGAAAGTGGGGATCGCTGGCCGTGATTTGAGCATCGGGGAGCAGGACATAGATAACATTTTCGTACTGCTTATCGCAGGCGTCGATGCCATCTGTATCTCCCTGTTGCTCAATTTTCTTCTCGTAATCCTGGTAGCATAAAATGGCGTTGGATATGGCAGAGACCAGTTCCGTCACCTGACCTTTGTACTTTTGCAGTACATCCTTGGTGGTCTTGTCTTGATCTTGACGGCGGCCTAGAACAGGTGCTGCGTCAAGGGCCGTCGCGGAAGCGTCTCCGGCCAAGGCCCCTATAAAGAGACAGACGGCGAGGAGAATAGGAACCATTGTGGTTAGGTTATAGAACGAGTGGAAGTCGACGGAGCTGCTAGAACCTAGCCAAAGGAAACGAGAGTGGATGTAGAGTCAATCTAGAAATTGCTACTTTGTAACGCCGCTTTAAAAGAAAAGAAAGACGCCCTTTATAAGTACTCTTGCCTCCGCTAGGACCGACGTGTTTCCTGCTCTTATCGTCATTCAGCTTCTATAGCGCTGTTAATGAGTCGTTGCCGAGTGGGTTGTTAGCACTACATGGTGACTATGTGTCGTTGCTTTCCATATATACCACGCTAGCCCGAGTCCACTTGCTTGATATGCTCAAGGTGCGTTATGAAATCGAGTATACAAGTCTCTATACAGGTCATGTAGAATGATGGAACGCGCCCATTACTAGTTATGTAACCGGCCAAGTAAAAGTGGGAATCAAGGAGTGTCAAGTTATGCTCGAAAAATCAAGACAGTCTTGGCGGCGGGGATAAGTGGGTTTTGGCGATTAAGCGCAATCTGTCCCTCTAATAACGCCTTTCCGCATAAGCCCCCCGCATCATGTCCATCGCCAAGGCCGTCTGAACTTTTCGAGTTTCTCGGTGAGGACAAGGAAAGTTGTCATTGGCTACACTAAGCTTGCGACGGCGCCCACTCTCTTAATCATTCGCTCATGTATGTGCCCCGCCTAAAGAGACACTACTCTGTTCATGTATTCCGTATGTAATATATCTGCTGTTATTATTTAATCACGCCAGTCACCCAGCTGGAGGTGTCTAGCAATCCCATGTTTGGTTTGAGTGGAAAGCCCAGAGTCCCCGGTGGAAAAGCCGCCTCTCACTTGGGTCGTGTCGGGCCCTCGTCCGAGGTCGGTGAATGATATAAGGAGAGGGAGCGCCCGTTGCGAGCATCATTCTCCGCATGCTCGTAGGTACCTATTGGCGCTGCAGCTCCGAGGTCGGGGCGGCCGACGTGGGCCTTGTCGTGTCCGTTGTCGGGAAGCCGACAAGATGCGGGTCCGCGTATGTAATATATATGTCCAAACTTCCAAAAGCGAGTAATGCAAAGACTCGACTAAAAGACGATTACGTATCTGCCAAGCCATCGTCTTATATTACCCTCGTCTTCGACGTCGCCACGTTGGCTGGAGCGCTTTCCCATTGATCCGATGGCATGGAAAAGTAATGCAACCTAACAAGCTGATGTCGTCTAAACAGATATACAGGAGCCGTCTGGAGAGTGGAACATAGGCGACTTCTCCTCTCAATCCCGGGAGTTTAACGGGCAACAAGGGTAAAGACGGACAGGCAGTCTATTTACAGCCAAACTCATAAAGCCTTTTCTCATCTCTCAACGCATACATCGCCATCCCCCATCCCATCCATGAGCTGACTATAGTACCGCTCGCAAAGCCGTGTCCTCTTAGACCTTTGCCTAAAAGATACAGTCTGTTTCGTTGTCAACTCTGCTCCTAAATCCTTGACATCCTGCACAAAATCTGCCACTCGGACATAAGATGCTTGGAAGCATTTCCCTATAATTGTATCAATCGGATCGTGGGGGTCCATGGCTGGGAAATGACCATCGAGTAAGCGATCAAGCCGATCAGGCCCATCAAGCTCAGAGTAGAGCTCAGAACCTCGAGTCATGCACCAAAACACCGCCCCTAGAGCGAACTGCTCCGTGACGGGACCGGCAGCGCCGAAAAGTCCAAGCGTCACCTCTCGAGATTGTCGGACGTAGGGTTCATAACCAACATCTAGCCCATCGCCAGCCTTGAGCGCATGGTCGAAATCGATCAATTTAACCTGGTCGAAGTTGTCGAGGAGAATATTCTGCGGATTAATGTCTCCGTGCGCATAGCCATAGCTTCTAGACATGCGGCCGCTGATGATAGTTGAAACATGCACTGCAAGGTCGGCCGAGGCCCCTCGACACGCATTCGATCGTGAAGCGTCCCTCCATGGGGTAACTCGAAAAAAACAATATCAAGGCCGATAAAGAAATGCTGTATGACGTATGCTCTCGATTGTTCTGATTGATCGAGTAGCTTCAAAATGCTCTGTTCGTTACGTAGCCGTTCATCGCCTGGTTGAAGCGATACCTTTGCCGCTATGTGAGGGGAGACCCAGAGCACAGCCGAGTGACCGCCGATACCGAAGATGTATGACCCAGGACAGGCCGTTAGAAGCTGCTCGATGGCTGGATTTGGGGGACTATGGGAGTCTGGTTTTCGATCCAGCCACTCAATCAAGTCTTCATACGTCCAGCCTAGGCCAGTCATGGTTATGGATGAGTGGGAAGATGAAAAGAGTGTTCCCAAGGAATATAAATAGTCCGAACTTGGTCTCCAGGCAACAGCGGACCAAAGTGGAGCAAGGCAAATGACCTCACGCGACAGATATATGATCAGATATATGATATAAATAAGAAGGTACCAAGGCAGACATGAAGCCATAATAATAACTCCTAATAGGGATACCTCTATTCATGTCTGCATGGCGCAGTGTTATTTACCTGACTTGATAGAGCTGCGCCTTTGAGACCTTGGGACAACGGCTGCTGTATGTTTTTGTCTTTTTTTGCTTCTAGCCCCTTTGTCGCAAGCATCACGTCTGGGGTGATGGCATCAGTAATGCATCGAAAGTCGATGCAGTCGACCGTGGCAGTTGGCGGTCCTCACTTCAACCAAGTGAAAGGGCGGCGGCCATGGACAAGTTGAAACGCATTCTCTCACTGCGGATGCGATGTCGAGTAGGCCACGCTGTGAGGCCGACTGCCGCCCTCGGACGTCACCTCCCACGGCTCGTGCCTGGTCTCGTCGGAGCCCTCGATGCTCGAGATGCGCACCTGCTTCTGCACCATGATGCCGCGGCTGGTGTTTGTGTCGGCGGGGGTGCCGGGCGGGGAGCGGCGGCCGGTGCCGAAGACGCGGGGGGCCAGCTGCATCAGCATCAGGCGCAGGGCCGGCAGACAGGTGCAGATGAGGCCGATGTTGATCTCGATGGTCGACCACCAGGCCACGCCCCACTGGTCCCACGTCGGGTTCCACGAGTTGGCGAAGTGGATGAGGGACTGGAGTCGCAGGACCGACACGATGGTGTCGCTGCCGACGGTCAGCGCCCTCCCTCGAACAAAGACATGAATGGCGGACGACTCACAAGGCTCCCGTCAGAAACATGATGACGACGCCCACCTTTTTCTTCCAGTGGAGCTCGAGCGCGCGCACCTGGCTCAGCGGAATGGCAATGAGCCAGAGGTTCATGGCAATGTTGACGCCCCCGTGCACCCAGGCCAGCATGTGGATGTCGATGCACGAGCCGGCGTCGGGCTCGACGTACATGGTCCAGAAGAACTCGACGGGCGAGCACTGCAGCACGGCGGTGAGGGCCGAGGCGACGCCGATGAGCACGTTGACGACGGCCGTGACCCAGAGCACCTGGCGGATGCGCGCGCCGGGGAAGATGGACAGGTAGAAGAAGCACAGCGCCAGCTTGACCAGGGCCATCATGGTGACGTACAAGATCTCGAGCAGGTAAAAGTAAAAGACGAAGCCCGTCACCGTCTCCGCCTGCAGCGTCCACACGTCCTGGCCGATGCCGTGGCGCGCCAGCCCCTGCACGTTGAGCGCCGTGCACGGGATGCCCACCGTCAGCGACGACAGGATGATCCAGTCGTCGGTGCCCATGCGCTGCCGGCTGTGCTTGACCACCATGCGGATGCCGACGACGACGCAGGTGACGGAGCCCAGCACGATGCTCATGACCGTGTACGTGGCGCTCCGGTCGCGCCGCCGCCGCCCGCACGCCGTCTCCGTCATGTTCTTGGCCGCTGCCTCGTGTGTCAGCTTCCACGAGGGAAATGGCCAAGCGTAACTCACCCAGCGCATCGGCCCTGTGGCAAGCATCCACGACGCAGCCGCGCACATGGTCCTGGAAGCCCGTGTCCGCGCACACGCACGCCGTGTCGGAGCAGTGGAGGCCAGCGAGGCCCGTCGAGAAGCAGTCACGCTGCGAGAAGGGGAAAAAAAAAAGGGATGCCAGTCAGCACGAAGCAACTCGTCTCCAAAAAGCGGGGCCCCTACCGAACACGACGGAAAGCTCGACAGCATGTCGGCAATGGCATTATTGCTGCCGTTGCCCGCCCTCGCCGCGAGGCCGCCCCCGTCGTCGAGACCCTGGCACAGCCCGGTGCAGACGGCGGCGGCGACGACGAGGCATTCGCCCACGCCGAGTCTCATGCCGCCTTTGCTCGGCCTTCGGATGAGGCGGGAAAGGGGGGGAAAGGGCGGAGCTTGACGGAGCTCTGCAGACCGACGACTCGGCTTCCTGTCACCGAGGGTGCGCGTGTGTTACTCGTCTTGTCGACGATGCTCGTCTGCTCAAACGGATAGCTGGCGGGACAGTCAAGGGAGCTCAGCCGGGGGCGAGCCTTTTGTCTCCGGGGGCGGGATCGAGGTCGGTTGATATATATCCATGCCGCTCCTCCCGCTCCCCCAGCGGGCGAGAGCGTCGAGAGTCCAATGCTAGCGCCTCGTCCTTGCAGAGCTTGGCCATCGGGCCGCTTGTGGGAAAGCGCCGCGACTTAGCCTTTGGCCCATTCCATCGCCATCACCACCAGACAGTTTGCCTTTTGACTTTGCGCCCGCCTCTGTACCGAGGGCCATCCGCAATGCCCACTGGCTCTTGCACTTGCCGTCGAGCTTGTAATGAAAACGTCTTGGTTCCCCTGATTCCTCCGTCTTGCCGCAGCAGAGGACTTGTCCGGCAAGAGAGAGCCCTTGTCCAAGACACCGACGCGGTGCCACGACCAGCGGCCCGCAGTCTCTGAATCGCACGTGGGCTTTACCAAGGAGACTCGGACCCAACTTCCGCCAGTCCAAAGAAAGACGTCATGTCTCGCTCGTCTCTTGGTTTGGCAGTACGGCAGCAGAATATCTGCGAACCAACGAGGCCATAAACACGACGCAACGATTCTGATGACGTGTAGCCATGAGCTAGCTGCACGCAAAGGTGCCCCCGTTGCTTCTCCCTCATACATGCTCCCCTAGAAATGAGCGTGGCGGCGCCTCCGTCTCTCCCGACATCCCGTCGCCGCGTATGCCATGCTTCTGGGCGCGCTCACAGGCTCTTCCAGTCCAAGCCGTGTTGCGACATAACGGCATCATATTGACATGTAGAGGCAATTGCTATTCGGCTTTCGCTGTACACCGCTGCGAGGCACTCGCCATGCTGCGTATCAATCAGACTATTCGACGCGGCTGCCCGCTCTCCTGACCGCCATCCCGCGGGGACGCTCCGCTTGAAGCCCCGAAGCGTCGAGCCATTCTTCTCGCGCCCCCGTCTCCGCAAGCTCGTCGGCCCCATTAATCCGTTGCGCTCAGCAAATGCTCAATCGCACCCTGGACGCTTCCTCCACTCCGCCTCAGTGCCGCCACGTTCCGATCAAAGTCGTAAAAGCCCATGTCGTTGAGCTGCCGCAGCTGCTCGGCATAGCGCTCTTCCGGCGGACGGTTGTCTGCGGGCGCCGAGTTCAGCGCTCCTCCTCCGCCGCCCATCATTTGCATCATTTGTTGCATCATCTCGGGGCTCATGCCAAACGGATTGTTCTGCGAGCCCCCTTGGGGCGGGAACAGGGCCGCAAAGGGGTTTGGCGGCTGTTGGCTCTGATTCTGTGGTGTCGCTCCCGCGCCCTCGGTCTGCGTCGCTCCTTGGCCGGAGGCAGCTGCCTCACCCTCTCGCGACTCCTGGCCCGGGGTCGCGCCTGGCGCAAACGGACCGCCGCCCATGCCAAGGGCTTGCAGCATCTGGCCCATGTTGACGCCGCCGCCGCCGCCGCCGCCACCGCTCAACATGCCAGGCATCATAAAGGGATTCATGAAAGGATTCTGTTGATTGTTGGCGTTGGCGTCCGCGCCGTCGCCCGTGGCGTTTCCGTCGGGCGTGGTGTCGGTCGCGCCGGGAGCGGGAAAGAGAGCGTCGCCACCACCGCCCATCATGCGTTGTAATCGCATGGCGTCTCGCAGCATGTTTGTGTTGCTCATCATTTGCTGGACGCCGGGCGACGTGATGAGCTCTCGGGCGCCGGGCATGTTGCGCAGCATGGGGTTTGACTCGATGAGCATGTTGACAAAGTCGGGGTTGTTGAGGGCCTCTCTCATGGCCTGCTGCAGGTTGGGGTCCGACATCATATGCTGGAGACGCTCCTCGTCCATGGGAGGGCCCATCTGTAGGCGGGCGTCAGCAGAGAGGGCAGGTTGGGCGAGAGGGTGAGGCTCACGCCGCCGTCGGGACCAAACATTTCCATGCCCGGGAGGTTAACCTGGTGTCCGGCGTAGCGAGCGCCCGTCAGGCCGGCAAGCGGGTTGTTGGCCGTGCCCGAGGCCATGTTGGTCGGGATGGCTTGCGGGGTGGAGGTGGAGGCGGCAGGCTGCTGGGTAGGATTGCTGGCAGCGCTCTTGACCATGTGGATGGTGTTGTTGGGCTTGATCTTGTACGAGGCGAGCGTCTCGTCGTTTTTCATGACGCGGCCCGAGTAGATGAGGCGCTGGCGCTCGACGGGTATGTTTTCGAGGTCCTCGGCCGACAGCTTGGTCTTGAGCTCGATGACGGTGGCTGACTCGGCCATGGTGACTGTGTGGGTGCTATCCGACGACGTCTTGACCTTGAAGGTGACGTGGGGCGAGTCGCCCGCTTCGGCGTTTTCCGCCATGTCGACTGGCGTGGTGCTGGCGGACGCGCCTTGGTCTCTCTGGTCCGGGGCCTTTGGCCGAGGTGCGGGAGCTGGCTGTCGTCGGCGTCGGCGTCGTCGGTCGGCGAGCGGGGCGTACAAAAGAGAACAAGTCCCGGGGGAAAGGGGCTTCCAGCTAGGTATTTATGCGGCGGAGAAGTGGACAAGGAATCGTGCAAGGCTGTAGGGGGCGGCGTCTTTGTTGCTCGTGCGCAGGTGGTCGCGGTGGAGGAAGAGGGAGAGGGAGAAGAGAGCGAGCAGATTGGACGTGGCTGTGGCGAAGGCAGCGGCAACCGTACCTGGTAGGTGTAGGCAGCTAAGGCGGCCGCCCTGGCCGCAGAGGAGGTGGTGGCTCGCTGTACCCAACGAACTAGTGGAGTCGTCGCTGGAAAATAGTGCCGCATAGGTGAAACCTGGCTGTGCCTGTGCTGTCTGTACCTTTGCTGTACCTCGAGGCCGAGGCGCGGTGGAAACAAAAGGCAGGCCAGAGAATCGTTGGGCTTAGCGCCGGATGCGAGCAGCCACGTACCATTGCGGGGCGCGCTTGGTGGACAGGTACCTTCGCTTGATAGGCCCGACGACGATGCCCGATCAGGAACTGCGCGCACGCGTGCAAGTTGTTGCTCGAATCCAGCTGAACCATGACGGTGCTGGGGAAGCTGTTCATGACGATGAAAAGACAAAGGACGAGCGAGGCCTTGGGCGGATCCGACTCTCTCGGGGGGTTTATTGGTTCAGCTCCATCAAGGGTCAACACTTTGTATTCTAGCTACGCTACTGTCCTTAACGCCTCTTCGACTCGCCCCGCGTCCTCTCTATTCGCATCGTTCAACGCCCTCACGCGACAATCGTCCCAGCTCCTTGTCGCCGACCCTCGAGTCCTTCCTAGACTGCCCGTGACGCATCTGCCAGCTGCGCGCAAATCGACCGGGTCACGACAGCTGGCGGGCGTCGGCCGCTCGACTGGCAACGCACACGACGACTCCACCACGGCTTCCTTCCCCTCCCTCAACACCATGCAGACTTTCCTTCACCCCAACCAAGCATTGACCTGCCCTCGCGGTGACGAGGTGACCCGCCGTTGACACCTTCTTTACAGCTCGGCCCGACTGCCTGTGAACCTCCCTCTTGTCCCGGCCAGGCCTCTTCACGCGCACCCGCGCCTCTCACCACCACGCACCGTCTCTCGCCTCATCGAGCAAGCAACTGGGAAGCACACTCTCTCAACGGCAGCACAAACCCGCCACCATGATTCAAGGAATCTTCTACGCACGCTTCTTTCCCAAAGAAGGTGAGCCCTCGCCCGCGCTCCCAAACCTCGTCTCCCTCGTCCCCATGCCCTCCCTGGCCCCTTTCTTCTTCGGCCTCTCTCCACCCAAGACTGCATGGCTCAACCTTCGTCGCGACATGTCCCAGGACCACACATTGTCGCCCAGTCCCCTCCCGGCTGCATCACCCAAGCCGACGGCGGCGGCGGAGGAGCCCGAGGCAGCGCCGCGGCCCGGCAGCCGCTCGTCGACTTCGACGTGCTTCAAGAGTACATCATCCCGCGCCAGGCCTTTTGCAACCGCTACGTCACCGTCAACACGCCCGACGGAAAATACACCATTCTCGGCCATCCTGTCGTTATTGCCGACGCTAAGTACCGACGCAACGAGTTCATTTTCAACTTTGGCCTGATTGTCGAGGCCGACGTCGACCATACGCCCTATGAGCGGGTCGTCCGTTGCCTCGCCACCACCTTCAGCGAGATGGAGAGGCAGGACGAGTATCTCAGCAGGGGCGAGTCCCGTGGCCAGGACGACGCACGCCGGCCCATTGCGAGCCTCCTCGAGATTATCAAGGAGGACCTCAACAACTACGGCGAGTGCATGATTCCCGTTGGTCGGTTCCCCCCTGTTCAATCATCGGCCGCCGCTTGCTCACCGGCCCTCTCCTTCCAGACAACGCAAACACCGTCAACATGAAGCTGTTCCCCCATCACCCCGACCCTCCCGTCGTCCGGGGCTGGCACGTGCCCGTGGCCAAGACCAAGTTCGCCGATATTGTCGACGCCACCTGGGACTTGACGCTGCAAAAGGTCATTGCCAAGATTGACGGCGTCTCCGACGTCCGCCGCATCGCCCACGAGGCCGGCGTGTCCCTTGACCTGGCCAAGACGGGCCTCCGCCACCTCCTCTACTACGACACCATCCTCCTCCTCGACATGTTCTTCTTCGCCTCGTGCTACGCGCCCCGCCCGGGCATCCACGACTTCATCCGCAACGTCGACGGCATGGTCGACGAGTGCGCCGGCTACGTCTCGCACGGCCGCGGCCGCGTCGCAAACTACCACCTCATCAAGCTCATGGCCAACTTTTCTCAGGGCAAGAGCATGAAGGAGTGGATCCACGCCAGCAACGACAACGGCTTCGAGGTCCTTGCCCACGTCGACGTCCGCCGCTTCGTCCAGTTCGGCGTCATCAAGGGCTGCCTCTACCGCATCCACAAGTACGTCATGTCCAAACAGTACCTTGCCGCCATCGCCACCGGCCAGAGTCGCCCCGTGCCCGGCGGCGACTCGCTGCAAAAGTACACCGACGGCAGCCACCACTTTGACCAGATCATCACCGAGCAGAATCTCACCGACAGCGAAATCATGGACAAGCTCAAGGCCCTGCCCGTCCCCAAGGGGGACCTTACCGTCATGTACCGCTGACGGGCTTGACGCGCAATGGGCATCCTTGTTGATCCCCCGCCTTGCTTCACACGTACCCCACGCATTCTGGTACTCCTTGCTAGCCAACTCGGCTGTTTTGCTACTCTAAACACCACATGCTCTGTCGAGCGCATTGCTTAAACGACGACTGGGACACGGGGGCTCGGGTCATGTCCATCGTAGGCACGGCTAGAGTGGGCATCAATCGTCAAAGTTAGACTCTCCGTCAGGTGCCCGACCTCTGTGTTCTATATCGTACAATACAAAGGTACCCTTGGGTTATGTTATAGTGTCAAGGCTGCAGTGTGCAAAGCTGCAGTGTGCTTTGAGGCTGGCAAGGTACACCCAGAGGAGGACTACCATTGATTCGTCTTCGACCTGGGCTTCACCAAGGAGGGTTCGAGCCGCCAGAGTCGGAGCCGCCAGGCCTGTGACCGCCAGACTTGGAGCCGCCAGACTTGGAATCATGGGGGTCGGGCAAGCCGTAGAGCTTCTTGCCATAGCTCGTCAGTTCCCCCGACCTGGAAAACCCCGGTCTGGGAGAGCCCCTCCTCTTCCTGGGGGATGCCGCCCTGGGAGAGTCCAACCTCGAGGAACTCGCCCTGAGAAAGTCCGACCTGGTGATGCCCGACCTCAGTTTGTTCATTCTGGGGGACCCCGTTCTGGGAGAGTCGGGCTGGGAGAAACCCGTCCTGGAAAGGCCCATCTTGGCAGCACGTGGCCTGACGGAGCCTCTCTTTTTCCAGTGTGCGCGCTCGCGAAGCTCTTGCTTGGTGGGGAGCTCGATGTCCGGGTTGTTGGCCACCCACAGCTTCTTTTGCTCCAATAGTTGCAGTCTGAAATCTTTTGCCCTCAGCGGCGGCTCTCCTTTAGCCTTGGCCTCCTCCTGCATCGCATCCTTGATGCGCCTCACGACGCCCGCGTATGGTTGGCCGGGGTAAATCATTTTGCTTTTTGCCCATTCTTCGTCCGAGACGAGCTCTATGATGCGGATATTGTGCTTGCCCTTGCGGAGGATGAGGATGTGGTCGTCGAGGACATACCGGGCCGTCTCTTCGGGGAACCACATCTTGATGGGGGTCCAGTTGAGGTTGCCCGGAACGAGCCCTCTCTTCTGACCGGGTTGGGCAGCCACGTATGCGCCCTGTTGTGTGACGAGACGTTGGCCCTCGCTGGAGCTGCTGGCCAGGCCACACGCAAATAGGATCTTGGCGGGTGACAGGTCCAATACGGAGCGAGGAAGCTGAATATCGCTTCGAGGGGCGTTGTTGGGGACAACGATGCCTGATTCTTGCGTCGGGACCTTGATGATTGAAGGTAGCTTTCCGCCGAAGCGAAACTCATGCTGCTGTGCCTCTTCCAAGGCCTTCTGGGAGCCGTGAACCAGTGAGAGGACTTCAAATGCTAGGGTGTGCTGCGCGAGCCTCTTGGCCGGGTCTTGGCGGTGCTCCACCATGATCGCCTGGATCTTGTGCATGGGGATAAAGGTGAAGAGCTTCAGGAGTCTCTCGACCTCGTCGTCGGATCGTCGCACAAAGTAGCCGTACAGATCAAAGGCCGAAGTCTTGAACTCGTCGAGCCAGAGGGCGTTGCCGGCGCTTTTGCCAAGCTTGGCGCCGGATGAGTCTGTGAGCAGCGGAACGGTGAAGCCCAGGGGCTGATCGCACCACTCGTTGGGCATCCTGGCAGCGCCGGTCTCCTCATTTTCCCTGATCATCTTGACGGCGTCGATGCCAGAAACAATGTTGCCAAATTGGTCGGAACCGCCGATTTGCATCTGGATGCCGAGCTTCTTATACATGTGCCAAAAATCCCATCCCTGGAACAGGGGATAGAGTAGTTCGCCCACGGACATGCCCTCGCTGTTCTCCATCCTCTGTTTAACTCTGTTCCGGCGTTAGCAGGCGTACGTGGCTCGGTTTGGGCACTCGGCACTTGCGTGTCTCGACTAAGCATGGGCCCGACCCTGGTATGTCTGGCTATCGCCTTTGTGAAGTCGTACATGGACAGGCCCTGCAGCCACATGCTATTGTTGAGGAGGTGACGTTTGGCGGCCCAGTCGTCTGGGTACTCGTACTTTCGCTTCAGCTCGATGACGTTGGCCCAGATTTTGGAGATCTGGTAGTGAACCTTGGTAATGTTCTTGGCGATGACGCCGTTGGACATGACAGCGCGACTCTTGACACGGCCAGTGGGATCGCCAATTCGCGCCGTGGCGCCACCGATGAGCGTCACGGCAGGGTGCCCATGGAACCACAGCCAGAACAGGGCCATGAAGGGGAGCAGATGCCCGAGGTGTAGCGAGTCGGCGGTCGGGTCCACGCCAACATAGGCGCCTATTCGCTTGACACGCATCGTCTCCTTGATATTCTCCGGGGTTCTTGACACCACGCAATTGTCAGATTGTCCGTTCCGGCACTGCATCACGGGAGAGGGGACATGGGACGGAACGCACCCAGCAATATCCTTCATATAGCCTCGCTCGTCGAGAAGGTCCCACACATGGGGAATCTCGCCCATTTCGATCTTTTCTGCTCTCTCTGCCCAGCGCTCCGCCCCTT
The DNA here is from genome assembly GCA_027405785.1 of Ophiocordyceps robertsii. Classification (NCBI taxonomy): domain Eukaryota; kingdom Fungi; phylum Ascomycota; class Sordariomycetes; order Hypocreales; family Ophiocordycipitaceae; genus Ophiocordyceps; species Ophiocordyceps robertsii. The sequence continues at coordinate 13,202 of JAPEBW010000169.1, forward strand.
CGGCCACCTTTCTCAGATAGGTCTGAGCGACCCCTCGTCCCCGATGAAGAGCGGCGAGCGACCACGGCGAACTTGTCAACGCGTATCGCGGGCCGGCGTTTGGTCTGGCCTGGAAGAGCGCGCGGGGCATCGCTCGGGAAGCCATGGTCGAGGACGCCAAGCCCCGGTGGGGGGAAGAAGAGCACTCGTGAAGCGCAGAGGTCCGTTCTGTTGCCCGTCGCAGTGATTTCCAGGAGAATGAGGCACCAAGGAGCTGGGCCGAGGGTTATCGCATTTTACAGAGCCGGATTCTTCATCGCGGGCATGCGTCGCGACGGGTTTTTTCACATGGAGCCACGATATCGATAAGCTAGACAGCTAAGACTGGCCAATCAGATGCGCAGCTACAAGTGCCGACGGAGCCAGGTTTTTGCGCGCCGGGCGATTCGGCTGTATGACGAGCGACAGGAATGCGCGCAGCCAATCAGCGAGCTCGCATTTCGACTTCCTCGGCAATGTCGTTCCATCCATGATTGTAACTTGCACCGTCATCAGGTCCAGGTTCGACGCTTCGCACGCCAACTCCGCCCTTCCTCCCTGATCCACCTCCACGCTGCCCATCCTCGCCTGATACCGCCAGGTGCTCCGGACGCTTCCGCCTTACAGAAACCATGGCGTCAATTGTACGGCCTACGTCGCTCGCCTCTCGATTCGCGGCCCGGAGTGCCTTTGCCAAGCAGCCGGCGCTCCGAGTCGCGGCCTTGCACAGCTCCAGCAGGCGCTCTGCCATCCTCCCCCCGGGGCCTCGTCAGTCCCTCCCCGCTCTCCGTTGCCCCATGGACTGCTAAGGCCAATGCGAGAGTCGCGCCTGCGAAGCTTGTACTGATATGATGCTGCGATAGAGCGGATCGAAGGCGGAGGTACGACGGGACGACGCGAGCATACAACCCTCTCTGTCGGTCATTGATACTAATCGACATCACCAGTCAACGACCCAGCCCCGATCCCCCAACCCAATTCCGCGCATGGCTCCTACCACTGGGCCTTCGAGCGCCTCCTCGCAGCCGGCCTCGTCCCCCTCACCATCGCCCCTTTCGCCGCCGGCTCTCTCAACCCGACCATGGACGCCATTCTCTGCTCCGCTGTGCTCCTTCACTCTCACATGGGCTTCCAGCAGGTCATTATCGACTACATTCCCAAGAAGGGGTATCCCCGGCTTCGCAAGTTTTTTTGGTGGGCGTTGAACGCCACCACTGTTACCGTCGGCATTGGGCTGTACGAATTCGAGACAAACGACGTTGGCGTCACCGAGGCTGTCAAGAGGATTTGGAAGGCATAGGGTTGTGCCGGTAGAGGGGAGCGGAGAGTTGGCTTTGGGCTATGCGCCCGAGCGTATGCGCTACTCGTCTTACTGCGAGGCGGCGCCTGTATAGAAGTGTCTTGTTGACAAGGTCGGACTTGCATTCCGTTGATTCCTCTGTGTCCACTCTCTTCAAGAGGCCAAGCCTCTCAGATGCCGGGGCCACATGTGAGGCAACGGCTCCGTCGGAGGCATTGCAGTGGACGATGCGCCTATGTATAAGCTGGCTCTGGTTGTTAGTCAAGTTTTTGGAAATTTCACTGCCTCAGCCAGGCAAGTAGATGACAGCCGCATCCTAAAGGCTCTCTAGAGGTTTGTGACTGGGATGTTTCAACGTCACGAGCACCACGAGCTCGGGCCGCGAGCTCGGGCTTCGAACAAAAGTCCCCCACGCACAATCGCCAATCGCCATGCCTCTCCCTCTTCTCGTTGATGGGGATACGGAGGGAGTCAACTCCGGCTCTTTGGACTCTTCCAGATTCCCCACGCTTACTCGGCACGGGTGCCTGTGCCACCGCACGACTCCGCCGCGGCGCACGAGGGTGCCTCTCGAGCGCGTTGCACACCCTATGGCAGCACTATCAAGGAGCTTGCCTGCCCGAACAAGTTTACGCATGCAGGTCATCCATGTGCGAGGCCGCTATCAGGAAACGGAACGCAGGCAGACGGGCCAATGCCCGCGATTCCGCTTTTTGGGCCTGTGAGGTCCACACTGCATGCATCGAGGTGGCCGGAGCACGGGCTGGCAGGGACTCGAAATTGACGGGGTTCCGACCAGAAGCGACGGTTAGATGGGTTAATTTATGCCTCAATAGCCCATGTTGGAGCACTCAAGCCTGGGCTCTTTATGCGAAGCAAGGTTGGGGAGGCGGATGCAATGGCGGGGTCGGAGCTTTATTTCTCCAGGTCCGGCGCGCATGACCTGCAACTGGCCGACGACATCCTTGTCCGGCATCTACGCCAATCACGACGTTGCGCTCTGCATCCTACATAGCACAGGCGTCATTGCGGTGCCGACAGTTGCAGGCCCGACAAGCGAAGCGTCGTCACGATTCTTTCCTTCCGGTGCCGCCTCACCGCGTCAGACTCGTTGGTCCATCTGTCACTGGCAGCCAGCTTCTTCAAATCGCGCCGCCATGCCCTCGGGACCCGGCCAGTCTGGCCCTGGCAAGAAGAATGCCGCGCTGCCCAAACAAAGCCGTAACTCGACGCCCGCGCCCGCGCCCGCCAGTCTCCCGCCGCAGGAGTACTACGATCCAGACTATCTCAACACGCGGGTCATTCTGATCCAGAATCTAACGTATGACCACCTAGTCGACCAAGGCGCCTCCAATGCCACGGTTCCCGACTCCAAGAGCGTCGACGCCATGCTCGACAAGCTCAAAAGCCTCCAAATCATCATGGAGAAGCGCTCCACGTTCTACGATCGCGGCATGCGCCACCTTTCCGACGAGAGGAAGAAGCGGCCCGACGACTACGACCACGTCGAGCCCGAGGGCAAAAGGACAAAGCACAAGAGAAAGAAGGGCTCCGAGTCGTTGGCCCCCGGTGACACCGGCAGTCACGGTAAGCTGTTTCCGCTGCTGCTGTACTCGACTACACGTCCCAATACCATATGCCACGGCGGAAGCCAGGCCCATGTCACGAAACCCAACTCGGCGACGCGCAGCCCGCCCTCTCAGTCTCGATGAGAAAATAAAGACTATCGGTAGCTAACGATTGCCAGACCAATCGTCTCCGCTCCGGGACGCCAAGCGCAAACACTCGCGCGACGGCTCCGCGAGCTCATCACTCTCTCCGATTGCCACAGCCTCTCCGTCTGCCATGGACGTCGACAAGAAGAAACCCAAAAAGGCCGAAAAGGCCGAAAAGGCCGAAAAGGAAGAAGAATCGAGCTCCGAGGACGAGGGCGCGCCGCCGAGACGAGAATTGCCCCAGTCGCAGACGTTTGGCGAGGATCCATCAACCTTCCCGGACCCCACCGTCTACGAGATCCGAGACATTCAACCCAACATGTCGGACGAGGAAAAGAAGACGATTTACTCGGTGGCATGCTATCCTAGGAGCGATCTCGCCGATCTAATAGCGGGAGACCCGCCAGACAAGGACTTTAGCAGCGCCAAGCCGACAAGCCAGATCAACTTTACCACCTTTTCATCCTACATCGATCCCTACTTTAGGCCATTTTCCGAGGAAGACATGGCCTTCTTGCGCGAGCGGGGCGATCGCGTAACGCCGTTTGTGATGCCCAAGCGTGGAAAGAGGCACTACACCGAGGTCTGGGCCGAGGAGGATGGCGCCATGTCACTCGACTCGCCTCAACAGGGACGCGACAAGTTGCCGCCGAACCAGCCACGGGGCAGCATCGAGAATATGAACGACGGCGTGGGCGAGACGGACGGCTTGTCGATTGGGCCCCTGGCATCGCGGCTACTGCAAATACTACGGCCCGAGAGCCGCGCACAGCTGCCCGAGGACAAACCGGCGACCAACGGAGCGACCAACGGTGACGTGAGCATCAACGGCGACGCCAACGGTGAAGAGCAGCCCAGCGGCGGCAGCGACGATAAGGGCCATCGGCTCCCGCCAGCGACGTACATGGCCGAGTCTTCAACGGAGACGTGGAAGAAGGCGACGCACCCCAGGCTCGAGTATGCGCAAGTGGATGAGCGGCTTAAGCAGGAACTCCGACATATTGGATTTCTGCCACAGGAGGGATTCGAGGGCGACTACGACGGACACTTTGACGACGAGATTGCGGGCCGGATGCGAGTGCTACAGGCGCGACTCCGGGAGCAGGTGCTCATCAACGGAGCGCGCAAGGCGCGGCTGATGGAGCTGGTTCGTGAGCGAATGGCACACCAGGAGTACCAGACGATCCTGGAGGATCTCGACTCGCAGGTGCAGGCGGCGTACCTGAAGCGCACGCGGACCATGGGCAAGAACAAGAAGACGAAGCGACCCGGAGGAGCGGGCGGAGGCAGCCACATGGTCGGGGGCGCGGCGGGGACGGCGAGACCGGGGATCGGGGACTTGACGAGGACGCTGATGGAGCGACGGCGACGTTGGATCGACACGATAGGATCCGTGTTTGACGACGAGAGCCTCAACAAGGTGCCGCGGGTGGCTGACGCGGACAGCTCGATATTCAAAAAGGACGACATGGCGGCGCTGGTCAAGAAGGAAAAGGAGCTGTGGGACGACGAGGTGGAAGAGGAGTGAGGGACCGGACTGGGGGTGTGACGGCTGTCCGGATGTACGTATGCAGAAGCTGAGAGGACAGGGCTTTACGACGTCGACACAGCGGCCAATGGATGATTGTTTGATTGCCTTGCACGACGCAGCATCAGCGCGTCATTAGGCAATGCGGCGGTCATGAAGATTTGCGGGCGGGGCTCGAGCCCAAGGCGGCGGGGGGTACACATGTCGGGCACGTCATGTTATCGCGTGGACACGTGCAAAAAAAAAGGCTTGTTTTGTTTCTCTGCTGTCTGGTGGACTGGCTGGCTGACCTGGTGGGCTCCGGAGCAGCAGCACAGCTCGTCGTCGCGGCCGAGAGACGCACCACGCCGATACGAGCATCGGCGACCGGGCGCCTGGGTGTCTCGAGGTGTGGCCGTGCCGCGCTCCCGCTGCTGGCGGCCAGCCAATCATGGGGCCCGTCGGTGCTGTCTGATAAGGCGGTCCGGGGCCGCAGGGTTAGTGTCGCGCGCCTTATCGTCCCCGATAGGGTCTGTCCATGCAGCCTGTCCATGCAGCCTGTCCATGCAGCCCGTCCATGCAGCCCGTCCCGGGGCGACGATGCGGGGAGGCGGTGGCGTGGCCGCTGGCAGCGAAATGTCTCAGGCCAAAGCTGTCGCTGGTTCTCGCCTCGGACTGCCCACCACCTATGGCCGCCCGGCCGGCGGAAAGGGGGAACAGACGGGACGCTACCTGGTTAGCTTGGTGCTATCTATGTGTCAATGGCCGCTAACCGTGGCCCAAGGTGGTGTTTGCGCAGGGACCGACGCCGCCTTCATCTTCATCGTTTGCGTCGGTCATGACATTGCCCCTGGACGACTTCCGGTGACCAAGACGATATCGCCGTCGGTCTGCCCTCTTCTTCAACGCACAAGAACCGGACGCGGGTTATACTGGTGGGCGTGGCCCAAGATGCACCTCGTGCCCAGGGAGGTATGTCTGCCTCCTTGCTTCTCTCTTTGCCTCGACTGCCAGGCCTGTTCTCGTCCAAGACGTGCTTCCTCCCCGCTAACGCCCCCAAGCTCGACAAGCTCGTCATCTCGCAGCTGGGCTTCCTCGCCCAAAAGAGGCTCGCCCGAGGCGTCAGGCTCAACCACTCCGAGGCAGCAGTAGGTGCCCAAGACTGCAGCCCAAGAGCTCCTCTCTCTCTCTCTCTCTCTCTCTCTCTCTCTCTCTCTCTCCCCCTACGGGGCCCGTATCTGGCTGTTCCGTCCGCTCACCTCTCGACAGGCCCTCATCGCCAGCAACCTCCAGGAGCTCATCCGCGATGGCAACCACTCCGTCGCCGACCTCATGGCCCTCGGAGCCACCATGCTCGGCCGGCGCCACGTCCTCCCCTCGGTGTGCACCACGCTGTGCGAGATCATGGTCGAGGGCACCTTTCCCATGGGCACCTATCTCGTCACCGTCCACAACCCCATCAGCACCGACGACGGCGACCTGCGCCGCGCCCTCTACGGCAGCTTCCTCCCCATCCCGGACAACGAGGCCTTTCCCCTGCCGCCCGACTCCGAGTACCTTCCCGCCAAGCGGCCCGGCGCCGTCATGGCCGTCAGGGGCACCGTCGCCATCAACGGGGACCACCCCGGCCGCGGCCGGCGCCGGCGCCGCATCCGTCTGCGCGTGACGAGCACGGGCGACCGTCCCGTGCAGGTCGGGTCGCATTACCACTTCATCGAGACGAACCCGCAGCTCGAGTTTGACCGCGCACGCGCCTACGGCTTCCGCCTCGACATTGCCGCCGGCACGTCGGTGCGCTTCGAGCCCGGCGACACAAAGACGGTGACGCTCGTCGAGATTGGCGGCGACCGCATCATCCGTGGCGGCAACGGCCTCGCCTCGGGCCCCGTCGAGCCCCCGCGCCTCGATGGCATCCTCGCCCGCCTCGTCGCCGCCGGCTTCGCCCACCGGCCCGAGGAGCCGAGGGCCGACGCGGCGCACATTGACGTCTTCCAGATGAACCGCACCGCCTACGCCGCCATGTTTGGTCCCACGACGGGCGACTTGGTGCGCCTGGCCAACACGGACCTCTGGATCCGCGTCGAGCGCGACCTGACGAGCTACGGCGACGAGTGCAAGTTTGGCGGCGGCAAGACGCTGCGCGAGGGCATGGGCCAGGCGACGGGCCGCTCCGACGCCGACTCGCTCGACCTCGTCGTCACAAACGCCCTCATTGTCGACTGGACGGGCATCTACAAGGCCGACATTGGCGTCAAGGACGGCCTCATTGTCGGCATCGGCAAGGCGGGCAGCCCGGACGTCATGGACGGCGTGACGCCCGGCATGGTCGTCGGCAGCTGCACCGACGTGGTGGCCGGCGAGGGCAAGATTGTCACGGCCGGCGGCATCGACACGCACATTCACTGCATCTGCCCGCAGCAGGCGCTCGAGTCGCTGGCGTCGGGCATCACCACCATGCTCGGGGGCGGCACGGGGCCGAGGTGAGTCATCGCCTGTGTCCCGGGCCCGCGCTGGTCGTCATGGGGAGATGGAAAAGGGGGCTCTGCCGCTGACTCGGACCGACTCCAGCGCCGGCTCCAACGCGACGACGTGCACGCCCGGCAAGCACTTCATCCGGTCCATGCTCCAGGCGGCCGACACGCTGCCCGTCAACGTGGGCATCACGGGCAAGGGCTGCGACTCGTCGCCGGCGGCGCTGCGCGAGCAGATCGAGGCGGGCGCGTGCGGGCTCAAGGTGCACGAGGACTGGGGCGCGACGCCGGCGGCCATCGACGCGTGCCTGCGCGTGTGCGACGAGCTCGACGTGCAGTGCTGCCTGCACACCGACACGCTCAACGAGAGCGGCTTCGTCGAGAGCACGCTGGCGGCCATTGGCGGGCGGACGGTGCACACGTACCACACCGAGGGCGCCGGCGGCGGCCACGCGCCCGACATCATCTCCGTCGTGGCACACGCAAACGTGCTGCCGGCGTCGACGAACCCGACGCGGCCGTACACGCGCAACACGCTCGACGAGCACCTCGACATGCTCATGGTCTGCCACCACCTGTCGCGCAACATCCCCGAGGACGTGGCCTTTGCCGAGAGCCGCATCCGCGCCGAGACGATTGCCGCCGAGGACGTGCTGCAGGACCTGGGCGCCATCAGCATCATGAGCTCCGACTCGCAGGCCATGGGCCGCTGCGGCGAGGTGATTCTGCGGACGTGGAACACGGCCCACAAGAACAAGGTGCAGCGCGGGCCGCTGCTCGACGAGGGCGACGGGGGCGAGGCGGCCGACAACTTCAGGGTCCGCCGCTACGTGAGCAAGTACACCATCAACCCGGCCCTGGCCCAGGGCTTTGCCCACGTCGTCGGCAGCGTCGAGGTGGGCAAGCTGGCGGACCTGGTGGTCTGGGATCCGGCGTGGTTTGGGACCAAGCCGTCGCTGGTGCTCAAGGGCGGCTTCATTGCCTGGGCGCAAATGGTGCTGCTCTCTTGTCTCTCTTCTTCCCCCTCTCTCTTCCCTCTCTCTCTTCCTCTCTCTCTTCCCTCTCTTCCCTCTCTTCCCTCTCTCTCTTCCTCTCTCCCTCCTCGACTGACAAACCCACCTCTCCAGGGCGACCCCAACGCCTCCATCCCCACCGTCGAGCCCATCATCGGCCGCCCCATGTTCGCCGCCCACGTGCCCTCGTCCAAGGTGCTCTTCCTCAGCCAGGCCGCCGTCGCCGCCGGCCAGGCCGCCGCCTACGCCCTGCGCAGCCGCGTCGAGCCCGTCCGCGGCTGCCGCGCCGTCTCCAAGCGCGACATGCGCCTCAACGACGCCATGCCCGCCATCCACGTCGACCCGGAGTCGTACTCGGTCCGCGCCGACGGCGAGCCCTGCCTCGCCGCCCCCGCCGAGACCCTGCCCCTCTCCCAGGCCTACTACGTCTACTGAGTTGAACCTCCTCCGTCTGGCGTGTTGTTGGGAGTGGGGGCCGCTTTGTTTCCTCGTGCTTTGGTGTCACGGCGAGCGGGAGTGTTGTTCTTTTAGGATAAAAGGGGAGTAGGCGTGTTTCGCGCCTCAGCGGCGAGGGGGGCGTCGAGATTAATGTCTGTAATTGCAACGTATTGAGCGCCCATGTATCGGCCACGTCGGGGCGCGGCGCCGTCGGCCATCGTGATTCCCGTCATGCAATGCACACGAGCTTCAACCTACAGCACCCCTCCCAGTTCCATACCGCACAGGCAGAGCGCGACGAACAAGGGCGGCGATGAAATCATTTATCTCGTTACGGCATGGCAGACCTCTCAGTGAGTAAATACAAAGCCTCTCTCCGACTTGGCCACCCCGCCGTGCCATAACTTGCCCTCTCTGCGTGAGGCGGCAGGCCGCCGCTTCCCCGTCCCGACGGCGCCCCTATCGGGCCCGAGTCCCCAATTCCACCAGCCAGGCCAGAGCAAAGGCGGGATCGGGGGCCGCTTCTCGCCCCGTCCCCGTGTAACCGACCTGCGTCTCCTTCAGACGAGTCGGCGAGTCCCACCATACGTACAGGATTTGCCCCTCCCCGTCGCAAAGGGGGTGGAGGGGGGGCCCGCGACACCAGCTCCGCGGTGTCGCAAAGACAGTACTCCCCAGGGCCAGACGCCAGTCTCCATTCGCGCCCCAGACGGACGCGATGCCCCGTCCAACGCGTCCACCGGAGAGCCGGCAGCGAGCTCAACACGCGCCGACCGACGGCGGCGAAGCATTCAATGGGCCGAAAGCCGGGGACGTCTAAGAGCTCTTAGTCTTCTTACGTCCCGACTTCTTAGGCTCCTCCAGGCGCTCTTCGGCGGCCTTGGTCGAGGTGCGTCTCCGCTTCTTGTCGGGGCTGGCCGGCGCCCCCTTTGCGGGCTCGACGGGAGCGGGCTCGGCGGCCGGGGTGGCCGTCTTGCGCTTGCGGCCGCCACCAGACTTCTTGGGCGTCTTGGCCTCGCCCTCGGCTTGCTGCTGCTGCTGCTGTTGCAACTGCAACTGCTCGGCGATGGCATCATGGTCGTTGGGCGGGGTCTCGACGGGGGCGTCCTTGGACTCGTTCTCAGCCAAGGCGATGTGGAAGTCATCGGCGTACTTGAGGGCCTCCTCGTCGCTCATGTCCTTGGCAATGGGGTTACCGGCCTTGTACGAGTGGACACGCGCATTATACAGGCGCAGGTTGTACTGGTAGGCACCGTTCCAGCCCTGTGCAACAAGAGAAAGTGTCAGTCCCAATGGCGGCACGTTGACTCGGGCAGAATGGAAGACTCACCCGCTTCTCAGTGGGGCTCATGTGGGCCCAGCGGCGCTGGCCCTCCTCCTGGACAGCGCCCTTGGGGGCTTCGGCGCCCAGGTCGTTGGCGATGATGGAGCGGGCGTGCTGCATGTAGAGGAAGTAAGGCGTCAGGGGTCGCTTGGGGGCGTTGGGGTCGTGGGTACGCTTCTTGCGCTCCTTCTTCTCCTCAACAGGCGGGGCCAGGTCCGGGACGGGCATGATGAGCTGGGCGGCGGCGTTGTCAAACGAGTTGAGCAGCTCGCCGTGGGCAGACTCGGCTGTGGGCTCGCCCATGAGCAGGTTGGTCTGGCGCACATAGTCGGCGGTGAAGGAGCGCAGGAGGTCCATGATGGTTCCCAGGCGACCGACAGCCTGCAGGAGAGGGAAGAGGTTAGCGACGGAGCGAGAGCGAGTGTTTGGGGTCATGATGAGCAGAGCAGCATTTCAGGTTCAAGCTTGTGCCGCGGCAACACGGCTGCGAGTTCTCCGTCCCGAGAGGCCCCGGGCGGCTGTCCAGGGGGCGGCATGCCGGAGCCCCGGGTCGGGTACGGATACATGGTCCAGGGTCGGGCGGCCGGAGCCGGAGCGGCGGCGCCAGTGACGACGATGGCGGCGCCGCCGTTTGGCAGAGTTGGGGAGTGGGTTCCTTGGTGATGGAGGGGGCCAGAGAGCGGGGTCCGGGTCAATGTAAACAAGGCACCTTTTTCAAAGCACTTGCTCGAGGCGCGAATGTGCGGCACATGGATGGACGGCGGTCCAAGGGTTATGAGGCGGGCGCGACGACGGGCCATGCGGGTTGCACGGGGGGGAGCAAGACGGCGACGGACGGACAAGTGGAGACTCACCGAGTCGCGCACGCGCAGGAAGCTGTCCGTGTCGACAACACGCGTCGGCATGGCCATGTGAGGCCCGCCCGGAACGGACACTGAAGGAGGCGGGATGGCGCCCGCAGTGGGAGGCGGCACCATGGTGGGAACGGGAGCGGCCACGACAGGCACCTTGGCCTTGTCGTCGGCCTTCTTGGCCGGGCGAGGCATGTCAACGGTTGAGAGCTCCCTTGGCGGGGGCGAGAGCGAGCTGTAGTGAGCGAGTGAGTGGTGCCGAGCCCGTGCAGGTGAGTAGGTGGGCGCTGAGATGGCGGCACGACTCTTCTGTCTTTTTTTTTTGGCCCCTGGGCACGAAGCGCTGTGCGACTTGTCGCGCGGGGGGGGGGCTTCTTGCTGGTGCTGCTGGTGCTGCTGGTGCTGCTGCGTTGTGGGCAGGCCAAGATGAGCTGCTGGGCTGCTGCTGGGCTGCTGCTAGCGGAAGCCTGTGTGGTCGGGGTCAAGCCCTGGTGTTTCAGTCTGGCGCAGGATTTCCAGCGACAAGAGGTGCTTTTGCGCCTTCTCCCGGGGGGATGGACAGTGGTGATGGTGGACTTTCAGAGGGAGCTTGGGCGGGGAGAAGGTGAAGGAAGGGGGAAAGTGCTGCAAGCTTGGGGGGAGGGGGGGATATTGGAGGGAAATTTTGGGGGGAGGGGGCTGGCGGGTGGCGCCCGGAATATGTACCTGCGTGGGAGGATGCGAGGCCATGCGCAATCAGCACAGCGGCCAGGCCAGAGAGTAACAGCACCAGCAGCAACAGCGGCCAGTGGACTCCCCCCCCGGCTGCAGGCTCCCCTCTCGCAATGTATCCTGTAGGTAGCTGTACTCAGGTACCGAATACACGGCCTGGCACTGTGGCTCATCTGTCCCCCCCCGCACCCTCTTCCCCGACCAGCACTGCAGCTGTACCTGGGCGGTACCTTTTGCCCGCCCAGGTTGGGACGCAAAGAAGAAAATTTTGCGCCAGCGCCCCCCCCCTCCCCTCCCCTCTCCTCCCCCCCCCCGGCACCGCTGACGGCCTGGGTGCGCGGGAAAACACCCGGCGCCCATGGCAGCAGGCCTGCTGGAAAGCCCCGCTCAGCCAGTGGTCAGGCCACCCGCCTGCCCTCCTTGGCCCTGCTGATGGATAGCAGCCTTTTCTGAGGCGCCCGCCGCCAGCTTGCCAGCCAACTTACATGAGGTACAGTACACTCTGTTGACTGCACCATCTCGGCCAGTCACGTCTGTCTGTGTACCTACCCACCTACCCAAGTACCACCTACCTAGGCACGAACATTGCGAGTTGCCTTGTAGAGAGGCATGCGAGAGGGAAAGGCGTGTCCGCTCGCCAGGCAACTGACCTCGCCAACGTCCAGCTACCTACCTACCTAGGTAGGTACCCAAACTACCGCCTAGCGGGAGATGACCTCGGGGCGCGCAGACAATGAATGGTGCCGGCCGCCCAGAGACCCTGAGAGAGCGCCTAATTAAACTGTCTTCAGGCGGCGCCGCCTTGTGCCACCGGCCCAAAGCCACGGCCCGCTTCCCTAGGTCGCGTAGCCGGGAGGCTCCAACTTGGGCGGGCGGCGTGCAAGTCGCCAGCTGCCATGATGCCGATGAGGCTCTGCGAGGAGCAGTGACAGGCGTCTACGGTACATGGCACTAACGAAGAGCTTGCAGAGCCAGTCCCAACCCAGCAAGTAATGTGCTCCAGTCCCGCGCACGCCCGGACGAAACCCAGTGAGCGTCCTCTTCACCGCCAGCCTCTACTGGCTCGAGCCTCCCGCGCCCTTCTCTCACGTAGCGGGCAGAGACGAGCCTGGCGCATCGTCAATTCTCCGCACCATCGATTCGTCTGCAGTCCCGCGACTGCGTGCGCATCGAGCCGGTGCAAGTCTGCGTGTCGACGCCGCCAGCTCAACCGTCGACGCTGGGCGCCCATGGCTTTCACGCTCCCGCGCCACGGCGACGCGCCTGGTCGCCTTTTAGCGAGCGTTGGCGTCGCTAGACGGGCCCCCTGGCACCTCATGGGACCTTGGACGCGGGCGACGGCAGCGAGAGGCTGAGGTGGCCCCTGTACCCCCTGTACCCAATGGCGGCGCGTATTGGTGCCCGCTGGACGTGCTGTCGGTCCAGTGGCTTCGGCCTGGGGGGTGTACATCTCAGCACGACCGACCCCCCTCGCAGCGCAGCGGCCCAGCATCTCTTGATCTGGGCAGACAACTCCTCAGCGTTGCGGCCTGTCTCCCACCTGTGTGCCGAGCTTCTGTTCAGTTCTCGTTGATCCCCGATTGCAGAAAAGTACTTGCACGGCAGGTACATACTACCTCAGGTACCTATTGCAGCTGCTGTGCCTGTTCGTTCCAACCTGGCCTACCCGGGACCTGTCCCCCCCCCCCCCCCCTCATGACACACAACCTGGACCTACCACGCGAGCTTGGTAGGGCATCTCGTCTTACTGGTTCCCGAGCAGACGTCCGTGGTTTGTGCAGACATGAAATCTGCTGGCTATTGACTTGTCGAGATGCCGGCAGTGTTTTGCTCATTTCATCAACGCTCAACCATTGCACCACAAATTCGCTCCTCTCGCTCCCCGTCTTGATCCGCTCTCAAACAACGCGTATCTGCACACGTGGACAGCTTGTCCGACCCAATGAATGTGAGTTGGCCAATGCGAGTTGCCTTTCTGCTCGCCGTGTTACGCTACCCTGTTTGGCCCAAGACACCATCACGCATGTTGCCAAGTAACACGGCCAAGCGTTGCCACCACCCCGGTTGCCCAGATGATGACTCTGGTGCTTGCGCCATGTGCCATGTTGCCTTCTGCCGAGAGCGAGCATGTCTTGAAAGACGACTGCCGGTGGAGCCGGTAGACGGAAAGGACTGCATTGCAGCCGCCATGAAGCGTGGACGCATGACGTCGGGAGAGGCGCAACCGTTGGAAGACGACGCAGGGTGTGCTCGGTACGACACGCTCGCACCCTCACCCGTTCTGGTCAGAACCATCCACTCATGTTGGCTGGCTGCTCGTGGTTCGCGTCGAGAAGCAACCAACCTCATCATTGGCCTTCCTGAGCGGAGCAGATGGCTGTCTGCCTCGAGCTCGAGGGGATCCTGGCCCGCCCGCATGAGGGGTGAAGCATTGCCCGGTTCCAAGTACCCAGGTACTGAAGCCAGCATCTGTGACGCCCCGCAACTCGTCGCCAATTCAGCGCACACGAGCACCTTAGGTAAGCCCACAGTGCCTGTATGCCTCCAGCCTGGAATCCTGGATCAGCCTCTGAAACAGTGGGGAGAGGGGCACTCCGGCGGGGCTCTCTTCGGCTTCAGCTTCAGCTTCAGACCCGCGAGCTCACGTTTCCCACCTCGCCTTTCGACTTGGCCCTCGCGCGCTTTCGTCCATCATGCCACCTGACGAAGCGAGACCGAGCCGTGTTTCTCAACCGTAGACTCTCATGCCAATGAAAACGCCTAGCCGCCACGCCAAGCTGCCACGCCAAAACCCTCCCTCCCTCGAAGAGCAGTGGAAAACGGAGCCGTGCGCCGTGACATCACGCCCCTCTGGGTGCTACTAGTGCTGAAATGACGGGGCTCAGAGCCTGGCCGATCCGGGCGCTGCCTGGAGCTTGTATCATGCGCAAACGGCAAAGAGCTGAGGGGCTCTGGGGCCCAGGCAGCTTCTCACTGCCCCTCCACAAGGAACCCCTCCTTGGCCAACCCCCTTCGACCCTCTCCGTCGCGTCGCACAATCTCCCCCCCCTTCCACCTACCATCACTCCCTCTTCCTCTCCCCTCTCCTCATTCATCATCGATTCTTTGCAACAACTCGCACTCGACCTCTGCTCCCGTCAGCAGCGTCTCCCACAATCCTACACATCACTATCCCGGCTCACAGCCCTTCAGCAGACACAGATAGCCGCCTTGAAGCTCGGAGCTCCCCGTCATGCCCGACCTCAGGAACCCCGGCCTCCTCTTGGGCCTGATCGTCCTCATTTCCTTGGCCAGCCCAGCCGCCGCCTTTGGCGCTGGAAACATCGCCTCCATCTCCAAGGTCGAGGGCCAGAACTGTTCGTCTCCCCCTCCTGGACCATGTTGCAAGCTTTGGCTGACCACGCACGTCGACAGGGCGACATGGCGACATCGAGGATGCCCTTCTCACCCTGGCCATGGCCAACGCCTTCAAGGGCAAGAAGTTTACCAAAATGATGGTTTCCCGCGTCTACTTTGGCAACTGGTTGCGCGACTACTCACAGGCCATCGACGTCGGCACCGTCAAGTCCGTCTCGGCCGAGGCCATCCGCCTTCTTCTCTGCATCCTCGGCTTCCTGACCTTTGGCTACGGCTCCGGCGAGTTCGAGGTCACGGCAGACCGCCTCGGCTGCTACCGTCCAGAGGACCACATCGACAACCCCAAGAACTATGCCGACAACCAGGACGCCCGCCAGTACGACCGCCGCCTGCGGGGCCCCATTGACGAGAGGACGGAGCTGTCTATCGACCCCGAAACGGGAATGAAGAACTACATTGCCAACGAGCGTGCGGGCATCATGACCTCGGCTCAGCACGTGAAGAGGCTGTTCAGCGGCTGCATTGAGCTCGGTCGTCGATACAAACAGGGCGGCAACAAGGGCGATCTCTATGAAGCCCTTCGCCTCATGGGCACTGGCCTTCACTGCTTGGAAGGTTTGTCATCCCTCAGCCCTGTGGCCAGCCCATGCGACCTTGATGGCGGCGGCGAGATCGACTCGCGCCTTCTGTGCCAAGCTGACTTCAACTACCAGACTTCTTCGCCCACAGCAACTACACCGAGCTCACCCTGATCGAGATGGGCGAGGGCAATGTGTTTCCCCACTGTGGCCAAGACACCCGCATTCAGCTCGAGGGTGCCCGCAGTGAAGTCTACCCCATCGTCACGGGCACCTTTGGCGGCGTCGATTTCCTGCACTCCGTCGTGGGCGAAGGTCGGTCGTCCCACGCTAGCCCGGTGACCTGAGCTAACCGGCTTCGCAGTGTCGGACAAGTTGACCCAGAACGAGATTGACGAGCTTGAAGGGGCCCTGCAGGAGAGCAAGAATGCCGACACCAGCATGCTCCGCGAACTCCTCGACAAGATCCCCGATGGTCTCTTCGGAGGCAAGAATCAGAGCAATAGAATTGACGAGATTCAGTCGGACGCGAACGCGGCTCAGCTCCAGGGCATGTCCGTCTCCCCCAAGGACCCCGAGGAGTTCACAAACTACGTCGGCCAAGTCTTCCGGCAGGTGATGCCCGCCATCCAGTTCCACGACGACATCATGAAGTCCATCACCAGTGCCGTCGAGAAGATTCCGGTCCTGCCCAAGATCATCGAGCAGCTAGAGGAGCAGCTCTCCAAGTTTGTCTTCTCCGTCATTGCCCCCATGGTGGTGCCCTTGATCCACCAGATCCGGAACGAGCTTCGAACGGGCTCCGGCGAGATTGTTCACAGCAGCGAGCAGGAGCAGCACGTTGTCTTTGAAGATGACCGCTCAAGCGACCCTACACACTCGATGCTGTCCAAGGACCACTTCTCCAACGTAAGTCGACCCGCTTTCCCCTGGTGCGAGACAGCTCTCTCGTGGTACCTGATACTGACTGGATGCAGATCTTGAACGAAGTCGCTGGCCGCACGGCTGCCAAGATGCTGCACTGGGTCGTCCCTCAGCTCATGGAAGCCATTGACGATGACGGCACCGACGTGAACCGTCTCCTAGACCGCATTGTCCACGGCGTCCTGCACCACCCGGCCCAGCGAGAGATGGGACAGGATGGCGTGGTCGAGGCCCGCCGACTCATTTTTGAGTCGGTCGAGGAGTGGTGGAGAGACATGGACGACGGCCAGAGGGAAGATTACCGCCGCAAGCTGTCTCGCGAGGGAGTCAGGAGGGGCGAGAACCACAAGGAGGGCGTCAACGACACTGGCCACGGCCACGGGTGCTCCGGAAAACTCAAGATGCGAAAGCTTTACGGCGAGCCCGAGACGCTGGAGACCAAGATTGCCGGTGCGGCCGCCGATGCCATTGTCCAGGGCGCTACCGGCGCCTTTTCGGGCATGGTGGAACAGAACACGGGTTATAAGATGCCCTCTGCTCATGGCTCAAAGCACGAAGAGAAGCACGAGGAGGAGGGCGGCCTGGGGGGGTTCCTCAGCGCCGCCGGCTCCATCTTGGGAAGCGCCTTTGGCAAGGACGACAAGGAGAAGCAAAGCAGCCACCGCCGCGAAGAGGACGGCTCATACACGCAGACTCAGACGGAGTTTGGCCGACACGAGGGCCGATTCGCCCAAGCCGAGTACAGCCAGACACAGCGTCCCGACGGCGGCAGCACCTCTCAATACAGCCGTTACGAGCAGCAAGAGTCGCACGGCGGGAGGCAGACGGCCGGCTACGGCTACGAGGAGAGGACGGAGACGCGCCCCGCGTATGGCGGTGGATACGAGCAGCGAACCGAACGCCACGAGTTTAGAGGCTCCAACGACGGCGGCCACGAGGGCCGGCAGCAAGGAGGCGGGTATGGCGGCAGTGGCCACGGCGGCAGCTCCAACCGTCGCGACGAGGACAGTTATGGCGGCGGCGGCGGCGGCGGTCGGTCCAACCGTCGTGATGAGGACAGTTACGGCGGGGGCGGCGGCGGGGGCGGCTACGGGCGTCGTGAGGAGAGCCATGGAAGCAGTAACAGCCGCCGCGAGGAGAGCTACGGAAGCAGCAACAGCCGCGGGGACAATAGCTACGGGAGCAGTGGCGGCAACAGCCGTCGAGGCGACGATAGCGACAATGGGCGTCGCGGAGGACGTGGCTCCGGTGGCGGGCGTCGTGATGATAGCGGCGACGATGATGACGAGTACGGACGTGGCGAGCGGCGTCAAGGCTACGGCCAGGGCGGCTATGGCGGCGGGGGTTACTGAAAGATGGACCAACAGGGCTAAGGGAGGAGACGAGGCAGCAATAGGTCTTGATGGGCTGGGGGACATTGAAATGAAAAGTCTGATTAGATTCTCCTCGATGGACTGGTTCTTGCCGTGACGGTTTGGGAGAAGATGCACGGGATGAGGAGGTAATGGACTCGATTACGTCTTTGTCCTACGGGGCTGGCTAGTGAGGCGCAGTGTGGTGGTCATGGTGGCGAGTGAGGGTGTGTAGAGTATGGAGGTAGTTGGTCGGGAGGCTCCCTGATGCGGCGCGCGGGTCGGATGGGCGTTGCCGAGACAAACGGGTGCGGGGGATGATGATGTGCAAACCGGCAGAGTAGGGCAAATGGCAGCAGAGAGGGATGAATGAGAGGAGGAGAGGATGAGAGGATGAGTGGGTGAGGAGAGCATGAGAGGGTGAGAGCATGTGACGGCATGAGAGCTCCCCCCCCTCATTCATCAACTCACTCTCATCCAGCCCCCCATCAAGCCCTCACTCTCACTGTCATGGGGAGGAAGAGGAGAGAGAAGGGTCGGTCCAGGCGAGTAACGGCGAGCCACGTGCGGCATGGAGCCGACGGCCTCTATTCGCCCGGACAGTGACGGACAGACAGGGGGGAGCAGGTTTTCCCCATGGCATGTACGGATACGGATATACCAGCTGTTGGCTCGTCGGGCAAAAGCCCTGTGCAACTAACTTTTCGGGTGAGCCTGTCCCGAGGGCGCGCGTCGTGCTTCGATCTGCGAATTGCACACTTTGCCACAGCTGATGCCACCCTCGCACACTCTTGACATGCGCTGTAGATGCGTGGCTCCAGATCGACCTCACGATCAGGCATCCAAAGCCACGGACCAAGCAAAGCACGCCGTCGTAGACCACTGATGAGTAAAAGACAGGTCCGTCGCACGACAGGACCTCGGGCAAACGACGGCATCAAAGTCGGCGCCCTGCCGTGCAAGCAAGCAAAAGGGCTCACATGGCCCGTCTGCTGCCGAGCATGGGAGGCCATGCACGCACATGATTGTGGCTGAAGATTCACGTTGGACGGGCATTGTCCGGTCTTTGATGCAGATATGCCGGCTGCGATGAATCGCCGGATCACCGAAAGCGGAGCGAGGCGTCGTCGACAGCATCGAGCGAGGGATGCCGAGGAGGGCCGACCTGTCAAGTCTGAGGTGCCTTGTCCTTGCATGCAGCGAGCCAGGCTGCCGACGACAAACAAACAGGCCACAATTGAGGCATGCGGGACCTTGGGTCTTTGAGGGCTGTCGTGGGGCCAAGAATATTGGTTCCCATACAGCATGCTCCATGTATGTACTGTATACACACACAAACAGGGCCGTAATGGACTCAAGATGCGAGGAACAAGCTCATGAGGCCCCGCCGGCGTTCCACCAGAAGCCAAGGTGCATCAAAAGAGTCCCTACAAGATACACGCACACACATACACTCGTGTGTGAACAAGTGAATTCCTGGGACCGTCGGGGCTTGGCAGTCGGACGTTGCTCCAGACAAGCTTTTCCTCCTCGGACGACGGTGCTTGGCAGCCGTGATCCGAATCCAAGTCTGGGCTCGGCGGCGGCGGCTGATGGCTAGGGAGCGGCATGGGCGCGGAGCGGGCATAAGACGGGGAGAGCGGCCATCTTGGATCAGGGCGGCCATCAGCAAGGGACAGGTGGCACGGACGGGGCAGCACGACTTGCATGCCGATGGGCCACGCGTGGCTTGCAGGAGACTGAACGTGAGTGAGGGTCAGTCAGTCATGGGCCGGGTTTTCTTGGGGAGGGGAGGCGAGAGAAGGTATAAGGAGGGGAGAGAGAGAGAGGGGGGGAGCGAGAGATGGGACGAGCCATGGCATACATATCATAAAAGCTCACGAGCTTGCTTGCCTGCTGGGCCCAAGCGGGCAAGGGAACGTCGCATCGAAAACGGAAACCAGATGGATGACCGATGGATCACGCATCATGACGGATGGACGAGATGCATCAGATATCGGTACTGCGCTGCATTGCATGTGTATGTATGTGTCCCATGTACAGCAAAGTACCGGGTAATGCCGGGAACATGAGGCCTGTGTGCCACTGGGCTGTAGCACATGTGCGTGAATGTTGTACGTAAAAGGCCGGCCTCGGTGTTTGTGGCATTGCCGTCAAGGTTAATGGGAAAAAAGGGACGTTGGCGAGGCAGAGAGAGGAATGACGTGGTTTCAGCCAGTACGACTACCTACCTCCGGGCTCCTAGGTACTAGTGGGTAGGTAGCAGGTACTGTACAGCGTACTGGGGCCAACCGACTCCAGTGCCGTTACCCCGGTGTGGGTGAGTGCTAGCGTGTACGCTAGCTGCGGTACGCGAGGTATCTACCTAGGTAGGTACCTCCCTAGGTTAGGTAGTAAAGGTATCTTGCCGCGTGTCTGACTCGGGGCTCAAAGGGGCAGTTGGATTGCAGCCGCCGCCGCTGGGACAGAACAGGGTCTCGATTCTCGTCTTTTCACATCCTTCACAACTAGCCATGTGCCGGGCTTCCATCTCTCTCTCTCTCTCTGCTCGACACATCGTGCTCCCTCCCCTTTCCTCAACTTCTCTCGGGGGGCTTGTGCTGTTGCTAAGTGGAACTTACTAGTAGATAACTGGGTAGATACCTATTCAACCGTACCTGATACGAAGCCTGGTTGTCGCTTGATATGTACTTGCACCTAGTTAGCACATCACCTATACCGCTCGCCCTGTGTGGCGCCAACGGACAACGGATTACGCCGAGCAGTCGACTCCCGAGTGCGCCATGTACCGCCATGTACACGCTGCATCTCCGGTACCGCGCAGTTTAACCACCACCACCACCTGTCCGTCGCCTAATAATAGCACCGCCGCCGCTCATTCGGCCCTGGATGCCTTGACCGTCTGCAAGCCCGCGACCGTTTTCCCCTGCCGCACGCCTGCCCGCCACCGTTGAATGGCTGCGCTGCTTCGAGACAGTTGCATTTTCACCTTGCCTGCAGCAGCCAGACGGACAGAGAGGCCGCGCACCTCTGCCATCGCTGCCTCGTTTTTTTTCCCTCTCCCGTTTATCAATCCCCCTCCTCGCTCTCGTCTCCTCTTCTCCGTACCTAGGCCTGGAGCTAGCAGGGTAGGTACTGGCGGGACAACAGGTACCTGGCGCCCGAGCACGACAGGTGTAGTCAGCAGCAGCAGCAGTGCTCTGGCGCGCTCGCACTGCAAATCTGCGACAAACCCGCCTTCCACCACCCCCTTCCGCCGAGCGAGCCGCCGCCGCCGCCAATCAAGCCCCCCACCCCCCGCCTGCAACGCCTGCAACAACGCCTGCAACGTCGGCCTTGTTGTGCCGCGCTCGACTTCCTCTCTCCCTCCCTCACCCTTTGCCCTCGTTATTGCCGCCAACCGCCTCGTCCGTCATCGCCTCCTCGCCCGCTCCCGTCACTATCCTCCACCTCTTCCTCGGCCGTCGCCCAAACGCTGCCTGAAATGTCCTTCTCGCGTCCCCAATGACGGATCATGCCTGACGATAATGTGTGAGTCTGACTGGCTGGCCCCCTTCTCTTGGCCTCTTGTCGCCAAGAACACTGCACGACCCGAGCCCCGGCACTAACATTCTTCTCTCAGCGCTCACCGAGATTCGAAATGGCGTGTATGTGTTTTCCCGTCATCCATGCTGCCTGCTCTCCCGCCTTTCGCCGACTCCCTTGACCCTCGATTGTCGACCGCCCACGTCCCCCCGACCTACCCCCCGACATGCAAATCTCGACGACAGAACCGCGGCCTCGCTCTGTGCTGACCCGTGTCCAGACTCTTGTTCAGCAACCCCGTCTGGGAGGGCGCGAAAACGGTTCCCTCGACGCTCGTCAGAAACATTTCCGCCCTATCGGTAAGGCTCGACGACAAACAAGCCCGCCCCTCACGAGCGCTGACGCTGACGCCGCTACGCCTGATAGAGCCAGATAGGATACGAGGATCGCATCTCCACCAATCTCACCACGCTCACCACCACGAATGCCCCCAAACTCGACGGCACCTTTGGCGGCCTCTTGTTCGTCCCCCAAGTCACGACGGTCCCCTCGTGCGACGCCCAGCAGTACAACTTCATCCCCCACAATGTCACGCGCCGCGAGCAGCTGCCCCCGACCAACTTCAACGTCGTCGCCATCGCCCCCTGGTTCAGCATGGAATGCACTCTGGCCTACCTGGCATCGGCTGCCCGCGGCCCCGTCCGCGCCTTCGTCTTCTACAAGCCCAACAACTCGACCAACAAGCCCCAGGAGGTCGACTCGCCGGTCTGGGACCTGGACGATAACGAAGCATGGAAAAAGAAGCATCACTTTCCCATATTCGCCGTCCCGGGTCTCGAAGGCCACAAGATGATGAAGCAGTTGAGCCTCTACTCGGGCACCATCGACCGAGTGCCCCACGGAGAGGAAATCAGCCAGCTTTACGGCCCGAGCCCCAACGACTACGTGCGCATATGGACCGATCTCACCATGCAAAACTCGTCCAACGTCCCTGCCGTCTGGGCATTTGTCCTCATTGTCATTGGAGCCCTGCTCTTGGTCATCGGCGCCGTTTCGCTCGTCATGCACTTCATCCAGCGCCAGCACCGAACCTCGCTGAAGCGCCGTGTTCAGTCTGGCGATGTTGATCTCGAGGCCATGGGCATCAAGCGCGTGACGGTGCCGGCTTCTCACGTAGAGGGCTTTGCGCTGTTCACCTACAATGCCGATCCAGACTTTGTCGACGCCACGCCGGCTCCCAACTCGCCCCCCGCCGCTTTCGCCACACACCCGAGAAAGTCTTCGCGCAGAAGTCGACGCGCCGACCAGCGCAACGGAGCAGCCGACGCCATGCCTCTGAGCAGTACGCGAAGCTCGCGCAGTGTCCGAAGCATACGCAGCAAGCGATCCAGCATCACGGGCGCGGCGGACACGACGGCGACGAATTTCCAGCCCAACTGCCACATCTGCCTCGCCAGCTTTGAACACTGCAAAACCATTATTCGCGAACTGCCCTGCGGCCACATCTTTCACCCGGCCTGCATCGACGAGTTCCTGACGCAAAACAGCTCGCTTTGTCCCATGTGCAAACATTGCATGCTGCCTCGCGGCTACAGCCCCAAGATCACCAACGGCATGGTCCGCCGCGAGCAGGCCGTGCGACGACTGAGGGAACGTGTCGACCTGGAAGACTCGTCCATTAACTCTGGGGATACGAAGCTTAAAGAATGGAGCAAACGGCTCTTTACCTCTTCGGGTCACGCGCCGCCGCCGACCTCTTCCGAAGTGCCCATGGACCATGTGCCCGTTTCGCAGACCGCCCCTGAGCAGGAGCCATCATCCGCCGAGGCCGACAGTGCCGCCTCTGCCGTCGACACGTCGGAGGCGTCTCGGGCCCCGGTCAGAGCCAAGAAGGCCAGGCCTCGAAAGTCCCGCCCTCGAGCCTTGAGGCTGCTGCCGACCCACCACGAAGAGACGGAACCGAAGGAAACGGCCACTGCGGGACGGTCGAGCCCTTCATCCTTTGCGCGGGAACGGATGCGACAAATCGCGGCAAGGAACGCGCCATTTGACGACCCGGACCGTCAGCGTCCCAAATGTAAGTGGCTTTGGCGCTCCCGCCTACTCTAGAGCGCCGTCGTTGCTGACGCGTGAGTGCTTGCAGGGCGACGAGCCTTGTCGAAAGCGTTCCCCGGCTTTACCTAGGTGGCTTTGACTTGTCAGCAGCGTTCTTTCATCGGCACGAATCATGGCATTGGCGTTTTCGGGCTCGTCGGCGATTTTCTTCTTTCAACCGCAGAGGCGCGCAAGGGACTGGTAATCTTGGGCAACGAATACCACTGGGACTTTTGGAAACGGCGTTTGGATGGATCCGATTTCTTTTACGACACGGGGAGAGGGCGAGTCGGCGCCGCGCTGCCGTGGGCGCCCGCCACCGTCGATGCTTCTCTTCTTATCCAACATGCGCCAGTGGCTGTTGCTGGCCCGCGACCCCCGGCGGGACACTTGTGTGGCCTGGGCCGTGGCTGGCGGCTTCGCGCGCGGACCGACCACCGGACCACCGGGCGCGCTTTCTTCGCCCACTGGGCGATTGGGCACGGAGTTTTTGGGCGGTATAGGGCATGACATGATTGACCATGTATTGGGACACGGGCTACTGGGCAAAAAGAGATGAATGTCATGGGGTCCGGCACCGGGAACTCTTTGCGGGATCGTGTATCCCCGCCCGGCTCACAAAGCTTACAGAGTTGTCGAGAGAAATATACAGCTTCACTATGTCCGTGCCCGCCCCTGTAATGTTCCGGCGACGGCAGCGCGATGCGAGAAGCACTCTGCAGCGAGCAGCCGGGGACGAAGCGCAAGCCAGGGATAAGATGATGTCCTCTTTGGTGTGTGTGGCTGGCTGTTGTAGAGGCGCGCACCACGTGTGTGACGATGCCATCCGAGCGCCGGCGCCCACGATGCCCATAAAGAAACCTTGACTGGTCCGCCCAAGTGGAAAGCATGCTGTACATGTACACAGACAGGGGCAGAGCCAAAGACAGAGCCAAAAGACGTTCGCCGGCCGGGGGGATTATCAAAAAAAAAAGGAATACATATGGACAAGAGGGCAGGCGGGAAGCCACATGCGCACACGGCAAGTACCCGGGCGTCGCGACGCCCTTCAGCGGCCGCCGGCCCGCGAGTCGATGAGGCGACCGTCGCCGCCCTTTGCGCCGCCGATGCGCGCGACAGCTTCGCGGACGCGCTCGTCCTCCGCGGCGCGGATCCTAGCGCGCGCGTCCTGGAGGCGCTCGACGCCGCGGTCGATGGTTTCGATGTGGACGGCGAGGGGTATGTTTGCGGCGCGCGGCGAGGCGGCGACGAGCTCGGGCTCGGCGACGCGGTCGCGCAGGTCGCCGAGGCCGGCCTGGATGGCCTCGAGCTCGAGGACGAGGGCGCTGACCTGGGCGACGGCCGAGGAGCGCTGGGCGTCGACCTGGCGCAGGAGGGCGAGCTGGCGGGCCAGGCCGTGCAGGCGGGCCGAGTTTGCGCCCACGAGGGTCCAGATGGTCCACAGTATCTCGTCGCGACGCGAAGCGACGCTGGCCTCGGAGCGCGACGAAATGTCGTAGATGAGGGCGAGGTGCGCCTCTGCCTTGTTGAGCAGGCGCAGGATGGCCTGGGCCTCGACGATGAGCGTCGCGATGCGGTCCGACACGAGCGCCGTGTGCTCAATGTACTTGTCGAGGATGGCGCGCTCGCTAAAGGGCTCGGGCACGGCCGGCTGAAAGGGCGCAAACAGCCACGAGGACCACTCGGCCAGCGCCGAGGGGCCGCCGTCGACGGCCGAGGGGGCGAGCGAGTCAATGTAGCGCGACGTCCAGCGGTTGATGCTGATGACGGAGTCGACGGCCGAGCCGACGTGCGTGTTGAACTTTTGCAGGTCCGACGCCGCCCGCCGCGCCGCCTCAATGTAGCCGTCAAACTCGAGGACGAGCTCGTGCTTGGCCTGTATGTCGCTGTGCCGCACGAGGCTGCGCAAGTCGCGCACCGCCGCCTCGGACCGCTTCATCTCAAAGGGCAGCGACACGCCGTCGGCGCTGCGCTCCAGCACCTGCTCAAAGTGCGACTGCACCCCCATGAGGTCGTTGAACTCGACTGGGTGGCCGCCCGCCGAGCTGTTGGAGGCTGTGTCGCCCCCGGGCGGGCAAAAGGGGAGGCTGAGCAGGGCCGCGCCGGGGATGCGACAGAGGGGCGAGACGGCGGCGTAGATGGAGCGCGTCGCCATGTTTTGCGCCACGATGAGGCTGCCAAAGACGAGGTAGACGGCGAGCACGGCGCCGAGAGGGTATTTGGCGTACGTCATGGCGATGAAGACGACCTCGCCGACCCAGGCGCAGAGCTTGTAAAGGGTCGAGGGCAGGGCGGCGAGGATGTTGTTGCCCTGGGCGTCGTGGCCCCTAGCCGGTTTGCGCCGGCCCGCGTCGAAGCCGTGGTAGTCGTCGTCCAAGGATGACGACATGGCTCGACGGCGCTGCGTCTTGGTAGGACTTCCCAGCAACGCTTTGCCCCGTCTGCGCGCCGTGTCTCCGTCTCCACCCTCGTAGCCGGTCCCCATGCCAAAGGGCCTTGCCGTCCTAGAGCTGGTGCCGCTACTCCTCCCATCGCGGTCAGCGTCGACCAAGGGCATCCTAAACTGTGGGTCGGGCGTGCGCTGCGTTGAATGTTGGGCGCGGCTGTGGCTCGGGGTAAGCAGCATGCTCGGGCGAAAGGGCTCGCGCAGAATGACCTGGTCGTCGTCCTGATGCTTGGCAAAGTCACGGATACTATCCTGCGAAGCGCCGAAGGCGTTGTTGCCCTGCGACGAAAGCTGGGAGAGCTGCGACGGGAGTGCCGCCGACGAGGCGGGCTGGCCGCTGGAAAGGGGAACGAGGACGTCGTCGTCAAAGTCGTCTTCGGGCCCCAGCGAGGGGAGGATGGTGGTGTCGAAGCTGTCGTGCTCGCCGTCGACCATGCGCCACGAGCTGTCGACGGGGAGTGAGCTTTCGCCCGGTTGTTGGTCGGCCGAGCGGCGCAGGCGGCGAGACATGGCTGCGCGCGCCACTGCGTCGTTGAGCGACGCGTCTGCAAAGGGCCTGTTGATTTGAGGGCAGAGGGGCGAGGCGGGCAGAGAAGAGGGTCGTTTTACTGGCTTGAGGGTGGTGGCGTTCTGTGCCTCTTTTATTTCCGCGGCTTCTTTCACGGGGAAGACGGCAGTTTGATCCCCGATTCGCGAGACCGGGCTTCAGCGGGAGGCCTGCGGTTCTTTGAGCCGTTCTTGGCGCTGGGCAAAGGTCTATCTCACCGACAGCTTGGCGCCGGCGAAGGGGACAAGAGTTGGTTCCGTAGGGAAGGCCGAGTATCCAAGTGAGCTTTGGTTTCGTGCTTGTTTATATGCGTGAACAAGGACGGTCGAAATGTACGGTGACTCATGGGCTTCGTGCCGTCCCGCGCGAGAGCAAAGGAGGGGGGGGGGGTGCGAAGAGCGTTAGGCGGGAGAAGAGGTTGAGCGAGGATGGAAGTTCACGGTGCAAGATGATGGCGACTGCGATGCAATGAAGTACCTGCTACTATGAGCGGGGAGGTACTCCTGAGGTACCTGACGGATAAATGCAGTGTCACAAACGGGGGAGGCGTTACTTTGCGCACTGCCAGTGAACACATGACGCCATGTACATACACCCTCTACAAGTACCTGCCCGGACGGGTGGACCCCGTGATGAGTCCTAACGAACCTCGTCGAGACCGCTTACCGACTGTCTTGCGAACCTGGAAGACCTCGATATTATCTGCTACGCCCTCTGAACAAAATCTAGCGACTCGCTTAGCCAATTCCGCCGTTGCATTGTCACGCTCGCCTGGCCCCTCCCCGAGGCTTGTCGGACTCGACGCCTCGCCACCTTATCTCTGGACCACTCTTCCGGCTGTCAACAAAGAAATCAGACACGGAGGAGGACCCAAAACTCCAAAAGAGAGAGGGAGAAAGACAGGCAGAGGGATCCTTTGGCGCGATCCTCACCATATCGGAGCAGTTTGCAGCTCGTCCACGCCCACCGCCGCCGCGCTCGCATCCTTCAGCTCATCCATGACCGATGTCATGGCCCTCACGTCATGTTTGGCCTCGCAGACCAGTTCCTCCACCGTGCCGCTCAAGACGCACCCGGCAATGTAGTCCTTTGCCTTGCGCACCATCAGCACCCACAGCGCCTGGCAGGCCTGGAACTGCTCCTCCAGCAGGGCCACAATCGCCACTGTCACAACGGCGTCAGGCACAGCCGCCCTGGCTCCGCCCGTTGCCCTGTCCGAGTCCCTGAGGGCGAGCTTGCTTCTCAGTCCGGCTGCGACGCGGAAGAACGAGGATCCCAGCATGGCCTTGATGCCCTCGTTGCTGTTGAAGGCGAAGCTTCCGTCCGACTTTTGGAAGACGAGCAGGCTGCTAACCAACCTCTCGGCAGCGAGCTCGTCGGCCGTTTTCGACCCGGTCGTGTCGTTCTCAACAATAAAGGTCGACGCCGGGGGGTTATAGACTGGCGCCGATGCCTGGTACTGCAACTGATCGTCCATGAACTGGGAAATCGGTTGCGAGTCGTACACGGGCACAACCGCAGGATGCGACGCCTGGATATGTGACTGAGACATCTGTGGCGACGCGGCGTCGAGGCCAGGGCAATAACGCATCGTCGAATTCTCTTCCATCGGGACTGGTGCAGAATAGGTCCGTGCAGCTCCCAGACCGAACATGTCGGTAGTATGAACCCATTCTGATGGCGACAAATATTGTGCCATCTCCTCACCCGAGTATAGAGGCTGCGCACTACGCGGCCGCATCGGTATTCCCTGGGACGGACTCGACCCGGTCCTCTGAGCCGCGGAGAAGATGGGCGGTGCCGCTCCAGAGCTTCCCGAAGACAGAAGATGGGAGCTTCCCGAAGACGCAAACGCAGAGGGGTTCTGCTTGGCGCGTTTTGATCTTGCCCAGGCTGCTGCACGCTGGGGTCAGCAAACACCATCACCGTCGTCCCTGCAGCCGGATCTTGCAACGTACCGGTCGATGGAGGACTGCCGAGCCCCCATCTGTCGCTGCCACCCTTCGTCTGCAGTCGAGACGCCGCGGGCCATGGGTACGGAGACGGATCCGATGCCTCGCCGCGTTCCCGGCTCGCCGTCGACTCCCAGCCCTTTGCCGGCTCGACACCAGAAGGACCAGCTTCTGCCTGCTCGACGATGAATGAGGGACTACTTTCCGTCGCCTCCTCGACCGCGCGAATGCCAGACGCAGACGCACAATCTGATAAGGCGACGGCCAGCGAAGAGGGCGATGCACCGCTCTCTGCTGGGACAATGTCATTCCAGCTGGCATCCCAGCTTGCATCGTACTGTGCCTCACCCATGTCTGCCCAGTCCTCGGAGCAGCTTCCTTCTTCATGGCCACCAGCTCCGCCATCCCCGGCTCCTCCTTGTTCTCCGGGACCCCCCTGCTCACCCGGGCCTCCGTCTCCGGCCCCATCTTCCTTCCCA
This sequence comes from Ophiocordyceps robertsii, assembly GCA_027405785.1. Lineage (NCBI taxonomy): Eukaryota > Fungi > Ascomycota > Sordariomycetes > Hypocreales > Ophiocordycipitaceae > Ophiocordyceps > Ophiocordyceps robertsii. The sequence continues at coordinate 41,804 of JAPEBW010000169.1, forward strand.
CCGGCCTCTTCACGACCACCTGCGGCTCCGCCTTGTCCGCCAGGCCCCGGTTCCTTGCCATTCTCGTCCAAGTCATCATCTTTGTCCCTTATGCACTCGTGCTGTGTATCATCCTCGGTAATAGACTCCACGTCAGAGATTTCGCTCTCGGCAACGCTGTCTGGACATTGTGCCACACCACCGCCGTGACCGACGAGGCCCGCGTTCCGGTTGGGAACTCCACGGGGCTGCAAAAGGGCGTCTTCAACGTCGTCAGTGTCTTCCGGAAGCGCAATGTTAATGTGCAATTCCTCCATGACGTCTGTTGTCTCCTCCTCCACTGCGTACAGGCTGGTCCACTTGGAAACAAGGGACCATTGACAGCCCAGGTTGATGGCCTCCTCTCGAATCGGCGGTGCAGCATCTCTGTCCTGTTGCCAGCCCCGATGGAGCCAGCTCTCGCCTCTCTCCAGATCCCCTAGCAGCGCTCGAACAGACAGCTTGTGAATGGTGTCGTCTGGAAGGAGAAGACGCTTCGGCGGCACCCTCTTCGTGGTAAAGTCTCCACCGGGGCCTCTGACTCTCAGGACAACTGCCTCCAACTCGGGGCACTGCGCCCCCGAGTCGAACAAGACGAAGACGCGGTTGCGGATAAAGGGGCTGATTTTGGAGACATCGGCTGGTGACTGCTTGAGCTTGAGTGGCGGCGCAGTGCCCTCCTCTCCGTCCGTCCGCCACTCGAGCTCCATCTGCACGGAGCTGATGTGACCCGTCGTCGCAGCCTTGAGCACGGCGACCACGCGGTCCTCCCAGCCGCCACCGGCAGCGGAAGCTATCACCTCGGCATAGCCACTGCCTGCCTTGGCCATACCTTCGACGAGCTCATGAGAGACGGCATGCCCGATGCCCAGCGCAAAGCATCGAAACATGCCCTCGCTTGCCAGCCGCTTTTGCTCGACAAAGTCGATTGTTCCCTGTGGCTCCCACACCTCGCCGTCGGTCAATACGACAACGTCCATGGTCAGGTAGCCACCACGGGCCTCGTAGATCTTTCTGAGAGCCGGCAGGATGTCGGTACCGCCCATGTCTGCGGCGAACTCCTGACGCACGTAGTTTATGGCCTCTTGTTTCGTGTCCTCGTTCAAGGGTTTGGATCGCGGCCACAGGCACACGCAGTCACTCCCAAAGCACCAGATGTTGAAGGGCCTATTCTCGGGGATGCCGTTGATGAAGAACATGAGAGCCGATTTCAAACTCCCAATGTTGTCCCACATGGAGCCCGAGCGGTCTGCGACGAAGACTATCTCGCCATCGTGGGCGAAGCGCTCCGTCGTCAGGAGGTAGTCTGATGGCAGCGTCACCATCAAGGCCTTGTGGTGTTCCAGGGCCGGGTGTGTCTCCAGGCAAGCGTGGGGAGATGCCATATCGTCTGCAAGGGCAGTCATGATGGTGACGACCATGTCTTTGTCGAGACTCGAGCGTCCTTGCTCGAGTTGCACCGATGCCGTCCGGAGGCTGGCCGTGTCGTTGTCGCGGCGCATGACAAAGTCGTCCCAGGTCTGGCAGGCCCTCTGGCCACCACCCCTTTCGACGATGATGTTGTGGGTGTCGCTGTTAACCGACAACAGGTCCTCGGCTGTCAATACGTCTACCTCGAGGTTCAAGAAGTGGTTGCTGGATAGGTCCATCCGCACCCCTGGAGGAACCTCGCCGTATCGAGGCGCTATATAAGTCGGCACAGTCAGGGTAAAGATCTCGCGGTTGTTGGAGATTCTGTGCTTGAGCAGGCACATAAAGGACAATTCGGCCCGCATCTTGGTGTCGGCCGGGATGTTGGCCAGGCTGATTGTAAAGACCTCGGCCGTTTGCTGCTCCACCAGGCCACCCGCGCGGCCGTCACGGACAGCGTCGTCGAACTCGCGGCGGGCATCCTCCTTGGCCTTGACTTTGCCACGCACAATCTTGTTCTGGCCGATGCGGCAACTGAAGTCTGTGACGCTTGCGTCAAGGGGCAGCGGGAACTGATAGACGCCCTGCTTGATGTGGCCCGCCTGGTTCCAGAAGAGATGGGTCACGGTGAACTTTGCCGTGTCGTGGACGATCTGGACCTTGACTGACGACGACTGTGGAGGTAGGAAGCCTTCCTGGGCCGGGGGCTCGCTGGGAACCTCTCTCACCACTTCGGGCACAACCTGGGGACGATACTGATTGTATGGAGAATGGCCCGGCGGTGGAGGGCGAGGACCGTCGTCTCCCGAGCCAGGGATATCGCGGTGCCAAAGCTGGGGGTCGTCGAGGGCGTTAGACTGCCGGCAATGGCGGGCAGCCAGGTATCCGAAGCGAGGCGGTAACGGCTCACGTGGGTCGAAGCGGATTCCTGGAAGCAGTGCAAGCGCCATGTTGTATACGGAAGGGTCGCTGTTGATGGCGAAGTCTTCAAGACGACGACGAGATGCGACGCCGTTCGGAATTGATACAGGCCTTGGTTTCAACAACGGGCGGTTACGGGGTGTTGGTGCCGACGACGGGATCGCCTCTCGAGCGGTCCTTATATACCGAGGCGTGTGCTTTGCCTCGCCGTTGCAGGTCCCATCCAGGTCTAGGCCCTGTGATTCCAGCGGCTGAGACGTCAGACCTGCCCGGCAAACCTTTGCGTGCTCTCAGCTCCATGTCGGCGATGGAGAACAGTCGATTGCCGAACCCCTCAGCCCCCTCAGCTTCCCCTCATTCGAGCAACCTGGGCTTGCCTCGATCATGAGCCCTGCGGCCGACGCCAGCCAATGGATAGTCATCGCGTGGCGCGGGTGTTTGAGAAGGGCGCAGGTGAGCCCGGCTGATGACGATAGCCGACCAAGGTTCTGGCTGATGAGCCTCGTGGATACGCCTTGGGAACAGCCAGACGGATGCACAGCCGCTGTCGATTGGTGGTGTGCGTGCCAGGTAGGATAGACTATCGACGAGGCGGTGGTGCGAGAGAGAAGACGCCTCTGCCATGGCGCGCCAAGCAAGCAGCAAGTACAGCCGCAGGGCCACTGTCTCAAATAAAGGCGGTCGGCCTTGCAACCTTGGCGGAGGATTGGATGTGGCACAGCCCTTGGGCGAAGAAATCTGACGAGAATCACCCCGTCTTGTCGACCAAGACTGCAACTTGGCCGACGACCGGCTTCATGCCGAGGCTTGACTGCTCATTTTCACCATGTCATTTTCTATTTCCTTTGGCGACGCCTATCTGATGGGCAAGCTGGCCTTTAGGATCGGCCAGGCTTTCACAAAGGGCAAGAAATCCGCCCCGGCCGAGTTTCGCGAGGTGGAGAGCCAGCTATACTCGTTGAGCGCCGCTTTGAACGCCTTTTCCACCGCCCGCGAGTCGGCCAACAGCACGCCTCTGATTGTCGACAAGTCCAAGCTGCCCAAAAGTGTGCCGTCGCACTTTGCCGAGAACCAGGACATCATCCTCGGCATGCTGCGGAGCTGCAAGGAGACGCTGAGCCACCTCGACTCGATTGTTCAAAAGTATAGCATTATCACGATGAGCTCCGATTCGAGCGAGCCGCGGCTGAAGCGCTGGAGCCGCGAGTTGAAGTCGGATTGGAAAAAGGTGGCGTGGACGACCGAGGGCGGCGATCTGGCGGCTCTCAGAAGCAACCTCACCATTCAGACAAACAGCCTGAATCTCATCCTCGGCGTCGTCATCAAGTAGAGAAACCTCGTCCTCCTGGGAAACCTGGATGCTCATGCTGACAGCACGAAGCTCGCAGGCCGACCGCCTACAGAGCGACATGGACCACATCTCGGCGATGCTCGGTGACATACACGAGTGGTATATCGAGAACCTCAAGGGAAGCCCAGCAGGCGCGGCATTCGGTGTGAACAGTGCCTCGGCGCTTGGGGCCATGTCCGCCTCAGTGGCGGTCCCCGACATGGAGGCTCAGGCAAGCCCCTTCGCAACCCTCGTCTTCGAGCTTCACCAGCAGTCCGGACCCAAGTCTACGCCTATCTGTTCTCGGGCGTCGCTCAGCCCAAAGATCTCGGGGGCATACTACAGCTCGTCTCTGAAGAACAACCAGCTGTTCAGCTGCAACTGTGCTTCGGGCGAGGACTCGCACCGATCGGCGGTGGAGGCGTACGGGCGTGAGAGGCCTGTCCCTAAAGCCTCGGGCCCAAAGCTAATCGTCCTGGGCCAGTATCTCCGCTCAGCTTCGCCGCCAGAATCACCGGCAGCGAGAGGACCTGGCTCCTGTACAAGGTGGCCAATAGAGTCACGGACCAGCTCACAACCTTGGTCGTCAAGGGGGTACCGCCTGAAGGTTTGTCTGCACCTGGCCAAGCTTCAGGGGACTCGTCGACTCACGGCCGGTTCAGTTGTGCATGACTTTGAAGAGCTGCTGGTGCACGGCCTCAGTGTCACCCAGACGAGGCAGATGCTTCGCCGAAGCATGAGCACTATGCTCGCGCACGCCTCCAGCAAGGACGAGGGACGCCCGAGGGCGAACATACTGGACCTTGTCAGGTATTGTCAGCCCCTTGTCTCGTCTAGACCATTCACTGAATGACTGGGGCCGGAATGCGCGCAGCAACGCGACCACCCTGCACCGGTCCATCGATGCCGTCCGGTTCTCGTCGGGCAACGTCACCTACAGCCGCGACAGCGTCGAGTTTGTCCAGATGCTCCACTATAAGTCCATCGACCTGGACCGCATCCTTGACGAGGCTGTGCTGCCGCAGAGCGCCTTTGAGGACGAGCGGAAAGTCGAGATTGTCATCACTTACGGCAAGCAGGAAGCAAAGGGCGCGGCCGATGGCGTTGTCCGGACCATACTAGACCGTCAGTCCACGCCCTCTTGATGCCTGGACATGATGTACAGCGACGCTAACGGACCACGAAAGTTAAATGGAACACTGAATCACAGTACAAGGCCGGGGAAGACGTTGTTGTCATCAAGAGCGTGGGCTGCACGGCCTACGACGCAGGCGAGACGGCGCGTCCGATGGCCTCGGCCACGGTTGCGCTCGAGTTCGGGTCAGCGGAGGGTAAGTGTCTCGAACTGGCAAGATGGCCCCAAATTAGGTCTCTGACGGGCTGGACCGTGCAGGCGCCGCGCAGTTCTACAAGGAATTGGAAGACATCCGGATGGATCTCTTTGTGATTCACCTCGAGCACCCGCGAGAAGACGAGAAGACTCTGATTAAGCTGTGAGTGGCCGGCTGCAGATTTGGCAGCAGAAGTCTTGCTGATTGATGGCGCCCGGGAGCAGACAAGCACAGGACGTGCACACGGAGAGGATGCACATCTGCGATGCTGATATACACATTCTACAAAACACGAAGACGCAGAGACTCCGGCTGGTGGTGCGAAGCAAGAATGGATTCTCGGTCCTCAGCCAGGAGTGTACGAGAGCTTCTCCCCCCTTTCTGCGGTCCAAGGATGCACGGAATTCTGGCTGACGCGCCGGGCAGTGGCCGAGGACTTCTTCCAAAGGCTGGCAACTCGCAACCGCCCAGACTACGGGGCGCTGTCATACGAGGTGTACATGGACGCGTCGGGCAAGAGAATCGTCAAGCGCTGCCGGCAGGGGTTCTCGCACCTCGTCTTTTCCGACAGCAAGAGTAAGTGGCGCTCGTTGCGGAGAAGTTTCGATATTCCGGAGCAATGGTTACTGACGCAACGACGACAGTCGAGCAGGTGTTTGCCATGGGGCTTGCGGCGGTGGGGGGGCCGGCGTGGCAGTATCTGACGGACGGGACGCAGCCCATGGAGGGCGTGGTCGAGGGATGACATGTGCGAGAGGCCGAGAGGTTGGCGGGTAGTCTTTGCGGCACGTCTTTCTTTGCCACGCGGGCGACTTGACTCCGAAGAGAGGCTTGTGAAGGCTTCATATCTCATGGAGCGTGAGTGCCGCCCCCTTTCCGTGGTGGCTGCCTTTTACTCGAAACTGCAGCCTTATCTCGTGCTTTGACGTCTGACGAGGCCGGAACTCGGCATCCCGTCCCTCGAAATTACGCTCTGCCCTCTCCATCCGGGGAAAGGGGGGTAGCCCGGACCATTATAGGCACCCGAGCTAGCTGTAGAAACTCTTTTATGTACATTTTCCTTTCCTAGTGTGAACAACACGTAGCCCTGGACTGCAGGGAAGCTTTCCTGATGTCGCCGCCGCACGCAAATGCTAGCTTGTTCTTGACGTCGGCGGATTGAAGCATCTGGCTCAGCTTCCCACTGTCAAGAACCTGGCCATTTATGACGACGTAGCCGATATTTTTCCTGTCCATGTTGCGGATATCCTTGGCCGGGTTCGCCGTCAGACAGACCATGTCCGCCGTCTTTCCACGCTCAATGCCGAACTCGGAAGTCGTATTCAAGGACTTGTACCCATTGGTCGTGGCCGTCTGAAGCGCCTGGCGCGGGTCGAAGCCGGCCTGGACCAGAAGCTGGAGTTCCTTGTGGGTGGCACCGTCCGGACAGAGGCCTTTACCGGCCGGCGTGTCGGTGCCACAGAGGACATTGGCCTTGGCCACTCTCAGGTCGTTGCAAAGTTTGAGGTTTTCCCGTGTCGGGCTTTGGATGAGCGTGCAGGAGACGGACAGGCCTTTCTTGCCCATCTTGTCGACGACATCCTGGTCGGTAAAGTTGATGGCGCTCTTGTGCTCGATAAAGTCCATGCCGTCGTCCAGGGCCTGCGACGCCGTCATGCTGTCAGGGACGTGGCCCCCGACCTGGATGTTGAACCGTTTGCAGACCTCGGACACGCGCTGAAAGACTGGCCGACTCAGGGCCAGGTGAACCTTTATCTTGTTGACGTCTTGCTGAACGAGGTTCCGGACCGCCGTTTCCGCCAGTGCAGGATCCGTCAAGACCTGTATGGGGCCTGTTTTCTTGCCGTTTTTCATAAAGAGCGAATTCTTGCCGTCGAGCATCTCGCACGTTGTGTGTATCCGCGGCAACGGGAGTCCGTTTTGCTCAATGTCGTCCCTTGCCTGCCTGACAGCATCGCAGTTGCTGCCGAGATCTTGCACGCTCGTCACGCCGTTGGATATCAGGGCCAAGAGCACCGACTTCATGGAATCGGCACACTGCGCCGCGTCGTCGCTGAAGCAGAGGTGGGCGTGGTTCTCGACGAGGCCCGGCATGCAGAACATGTCCGTGGCGGGAAAGTCGCCCTCGGCGTTGCACGGAGCATTCGACGCGTCCTCGATTCTCACGATTTTATTCTCCTGCATGATGATGTCCTGCGACTTTTGGTCCTGGCCGCCTGCCAGGTTTATGATGTTGGCGCCGCAGAGCCTCTTGGCTAGTATCGAATGGGGCAATGCCAACAGGCATGCCGCTCGTAATGCCCATTGTAGATGCATTGTTGCAGTCCGATTAAGCCAACAATAATTAAAAAAAGGGTCAGCTAAAGGGTTCGTTAATACATTAGTTTTACCGGTGGGCGACATGAACGTGGTATTTATATTTCATCTATTCATCCTGGACGACTCCAACGCGTTTCAATTAGAATTTTATATCCCGACTTACTCGTCGGCTGAACCCCCCGCCCTCTCTACTCTACCTCCTTTAAGTGTTTTATCCACGTTTGAAGTCTGAAACTACATGCAGCTGATGCTCGGTGTCGGAATCCGGTGAATGCTATAAGCAACGGGGCACATTCCGGCTATGCGCAGGATTGAAAAGGACGCCTTCTGTAGTATTCAAACTATACCCGTAGACTCCATCCACCAAAGTTGTTGCCGCCCTATGAGAACCGCCTCTTTCTGCTTGTGATGCTCGCCTTGTCCACCATCTCAAGGCCGTCAAGCAGTCGCACATGCACTCGGAGGATTCCAAAGGTCGGCTTAGGCAAAAGTGGCCCAGAAGTCGGTCTCGAGGCAAAGACGGGCAGAGAGGAGAAGCTAGACTTCCCCGAGGGGGGGCTGACTATCCGACTTACCGCGGAGTGGAGGAGCAGAGAAGCGCGGGGACCCGGCCGAGGCTTGTCAGAGCATGGGATCGCGCACCTCGGCATAGCATAGGATTAATACATTCTTTATATATAGAGGTAGTGTATGTATAGATGGTGCGCAGTGCAATAGCCAAGAACCAAGAGAGTCTAGAACGGCTTGTCTGTCCAGAGTCCCGTAGATCCCCCTCACTGCCTTGTTACAAGTTGTGCAGGGGCAGGCATACCCTACTTTGAAAGCTCAAGCAACAGGCGACGTAGGGAGACGACGCCCAGAGAGAAGTCAAGCGCTATACAGCTCCGTGCGTGTCCAACCGAGGCTGGCTCCTCGAGCAGGACGGGCCGTCCCGGGACACGCCGGGAAAGTCGGAAAGTGTGGCCAACATCGCGGAGCGGCCAGGCGGCTCGTCGGAAAGGGGTCGAGGGAGGCCGTCGACTCGGTGTTGGTGTCGGCTGGCGCCAGAGAGTCATGTCTTTTATTACAGCATGAATAGCAGACCAGCAGCGGCGGCGAGCAGGTTGAAAGCCACCGTGGTCCTGTCAGAGCTGGCGATCTGGACCGGGTAGTCACCGGGGCCCGTCGGGGCGGCATTGGGCTTGTTGGTCTTGTCGGCGCCATGGCCTTCGAGGCCGGCGCCAGGCTTGGCAGGCGAGCCGTTGTCGCCGGGGCCAAACTTGCCGGGGAGGCACTTGCCGTCGGCGCCGAGCTCTCCACCGGGGCAGTGGCCGTTGGGACCGTTGACTTTGCCGTCGGGGCCGTTGCCGTCCGGGCCGTTGCCGTCGGGGCCGTTGTGGCCGTCATCGGTAGGGCCTTTGCCCTTGCCACCGTTGCCCTTGCCCTTGCCCTTGCCGTCGGGGCCATCATCACTGAGGCCTTTGCCTTTGCCATTGTTGCCTTTGCCGTCGTGGCCGTCCTTGTTAGGGCCCTTGCCTTTGTCGTTGTGGCCGTTACCGTTGGGGCCGTTGTGGCCGTTCCCGTCGGGACCGTTGTGTCCACTCCCGTCCGGACCGTTGCGGCCGTTCCCGTTGGAACCGTGGTGTCCACTCCCGTCCGGACCAGTGTGTCCATTCCCGTCCGGACCGTGGCCGTGGCCGTAGGAGCCCGACGGCCCCGAGACAAACTTGACGGCCGCCCCGGGGGGAGGGGGAACCGGGCAGTCGGCTCCGCAGTGCGGCTGGGGCCTGCAATGCTCGCCCTGGCAGACGATCTTCTTGTGGCAGTCGGCTCCGTGGCACTGCTCATGCTTACAATGCTCCCCACGGCAGACAAGGTCCTTCCGGCACTCGTCTCCGTGACATTTCTCGCGGGCGCAGCGGCCGTCGTCCCGATGACAGACGACCTTGCGGTTGCATTCGTCGCCATGGCACTGAGGGTATTGGCACCTGCCGCCCTTGCATACCACAAGCCGATGGTATTCCTCCGTCTTGGCCATTTCGAGATGGCAGTCGTCGCCTTCGCAGACGACGCGGTGGCGCTGGCAGCCAGGGCACTGGTGCTCATACGCGCAGTAGTCGCCGTAGCAGATGATATGCTGGGACAGGACGGAGTGCTTCGGGATGGGGCAGAAGGCGGTCGTCTCGACGACAATGGACGTCGTCTTGGAGCCGATGGGGCAGTGGGCGACGTGGGACGGGCAGGCGGTGATGATGCCGGTCGAGGTGCGGGTGACGGTCTTGGTGATGGTCTGGCCCGGCGTCAGCGTGCCGGTGTTGATGTCAGTCGACGTCTGGCCCGGCGTCTTGGGTCTGGTGTTGGTCGACGTCTGGCCCGGCGTCTTGGGGCTAGTGCTGGCCGACGTCTGGTCTGGCGTCGTCTTGGGGTCGGTGCTGGTCGAGGTTTGGTCTGGCGTCTCTGAGCTCTGGTCTGGCGTCTTTGAGCTCCGGTCTGGCGTCTTTGAGCTCCGGTCTGGCGTCTTTGAGCTCCGGTCTGGCGTCTTTGAGCTCCGGTCTGGCGTCTTCGAGCTCCGGTCTGGCGTCTTGGGGTTGGTGTGAGTCGAGGTCTGGCCCGGCGTCATTGACTCGGAGTTGGTCGTCTTCGTCCCGGTGGCCAGCGGCGTCTTGTTTTCGGCCGGGTCGCTCTTATACACGGTGACGAGGTTGGAGCCTCCGCACCTCTGTCGGTTGTTTCCAGGGCAGGGAGTGTCGCACGTGTCATCGGCCACCTTGTCCGACGGCGAGACCTTTTTGGCGCAATAGCACTCCCTAGAGAGCCATCGTCAGCTTCCAGCCAGCGTCTCGACTCGGTCACGGCCGAGGCAACATTCAACCTACTTATTGCGGACGCCATAGGCCAAGGAGGGACAGCTGGCAGCACACAGGTCCAGCGTCATCTTGTCGTTGGTCGAGACCCTTTCGAACGCGGCCGACAGCTTGGCACAGCCATAGTAGTAGAAGTAGCCGACCTTGGGAGGCCAGGGGTTGCCCGTCGGCGCTGCGTCGGAAGCCGGCTTCGAGCTCTTCTCCTCTTCAGCCAGCACGGCAACGGCCTGGCAAGTGCCGAGGGCAAGAAGGGTTGAGAAACGCATGCTGGCTTGGGCGGACACAAGTTGTCCAAACGAATGACTACAGTTAAAAGGACTCGAAAAGAGTGACAAAGGTCGGAAACCAGGACAAAACACAAGCGAAAACGAGAGTGAGCCAGTGCGATGAGGATCAAGCATCAGCATCCAGGAAGAGAGTGCCCTGCTTTATACCGCTCGACCCGTGCCTCGACGACGCGCTGCAGATGCGCCAGCAGGCCTTGTTTTCCACTCAAGCATGGCTGCGCGTGTGTCAATGCCGCCCCGAGCATCGTGGCATCGCGTGTCGAGTGTTTGTTCTTTGTGAGTGCTAGTGGAATCCAGAGCAAACCTCTGCCGCTCTGAGGAGAGTGAACACCGGTAAGATAGACGCGGTTGTCTCTAGAACTCGGGCCAGCTTGGCCGGGAGAAGGGCGGGCCGCAGTCAGGATTCCAGGCCATCTCCGCCCGGCATGCCGAGCGCTCCAAGGGACATGGGGGTGGGCGGGGGGGAAAGAAGAGGCAAAAGGCCTCGACTCACCACACGGATGGATGGTCCAAAGTTTGACAATATTTACGCAGAAAAGTTACCATATCAAGATGTAAAGAGGAAGCACGCCCTGAAACTTTGGCCGGCATCTCCTTTTAGGTCGAGGAAGCGGCCAGAGGTCCTAGTACCGTAAACGGTTTAGGAAATCCCCTACCCGCATCGGGGTCTCCGTGCTGAGACACAACAGTCACGCCCGCGAACTAGGGCAAGAGAAACATTCCGGGCAGCACCGGTTAAGATTACCAGGGCGAGTGTGCAGCCGCCGTACCCTGGAGGGCCAAGAGGCGGATTGTTTGTTATCAACCTCGCGTCCGACACGGTGCTTGTCGTTCATGTTATGCATATTCGCTCTATTGTTAAGAATGGTCAAGTTACAAGAGGTCACCCTCCTATTAGGACTGGAGCCAGCCAGTCCGCATGTCTAAACCCAGGACGAACCCACCGTAAAATGGTCCTAGGCGGTTTTCTTGGACAGGCGATAGTATAGAGGAGCGATGGAAGCCCTTGACCTCTTGCCCCAAATGGCCAGAGGTAGGCCAATGAGGTTGATGGCTAGATTTATAGACGCCGCAATGATAGTAATGTTGCCCACGCCCATGCGGTCCATCCACGGCGAGATGGACAAGGGCCCGGCCATACTGATGACGTTTCGGAAAAAGGCCACCACGACAAAGGTTTCCGCAACAAGCTGTCCCAGGTGTTAGCTTGACGCGTCTGTGAGCCTGTAGTGGCCGGCACTCACGTTGGGATAGGCATCGATGACCACGGTGCACGATATATCGGAGGCGGCGCCGAACCCAAACGAGTACACGGCGCCCCCGAGGGCCGGAATGATGGAGTTTAGACCCTACAAGTTGCGGCAGGTCAGCATCGGTTCGTCAAGGCAAAGCAGAGCCCGAGCAGGAAAACGTACCCGCTCAGCCGTGACGCCAAATATGACCAGACCAGCAGACATGGCAAGGGCCGGCAGAGGCATAAGGTAAAGGCGCATTTCCGGCTCAAACAAGCCTCCATTGCGTTTGGCGAACCGTTTAATGGCCCAGTCGGTAAGATAGCCGCCATATAAGCAGCCAAAAATGGCCCCGACCGCCTGTCCCCCAAACATGTATCCGATCTGGGCCGAGTTGAAATTGTAGGGCGCTGCTGAGAAGACAATGGCCACGATAGATCCGATGACGGTAAACCAGCAGATGCTGGCCCCGTATACCAGCGAGGCATAGACAACGTGGGGAAAGCGGGCGGTCCGGCCTGGGTTGTAAAACGTCGTCCACAGCGATTCATCCGTGCGGGTGAGCAGCTGGAGCCTGAGGTAGCGCGGAAAGGGCGGCAGTGATGGGGAGTCCTTCTCCTTCAGGTCCATCTCTGACACGAATGCCTCAAGCTTGTCCTCTCGAGCAAAGGCAAGTTGGTCGTGGTCAAACATGCCTCTGTCGACGTCTGGTACGAACTTGGTCTCCTCGAATGAAAGGGCAAAGAGCACAGCGAGCGCCGTCATGGACGCGCCGAGCGACATGTAGCATGACCGGAAGCCAGAGCTCTCTGCCTGTGCGCCGGCAGCCATTGGGATGAGAGAGCTGCCTGCCTTGACGGCGATGAAGTACACGCCGTTGGCAGTCCCTCGTTGGTGGACGAAAAACATGTCGCGAATCTTGATGGCCAGACGTCAGCATTTTGATCCGACGCCATGGTATGGCAGGGCAGGACGTTGGAGACGGACAAGGGCAGTCACTTACACTCATCTGCACCGCCGCCTCGTTGACGGCGCCTGCGAGGCCAATGAGGACGTTGGTCGCGTAGAATTCGGCCGCAGTCTTCATGACGGCGGCCCAGAACGAAAAGGCGGCGAGGAGGGCTATCGAGACAATGTACACCGGCCGTCTGCCGTACTTGTTGGCAAAGGGGATGAAGATGATGCACCCTATGGCCATGCCGCCAAGCTGAACTGCTCCACCATTGGTGAGCTGATCCATTGTCACGTCCATGTCCTTGAGCATTTGGCTCCAGAATATCGGCTGGATGTTGAGCCTGGATCGGAATGAATCAGTCAACACCGTAGCCGCGGTCGGTGAAGCTCCAACACTCACGCGGCGAATATGGCCATTGTCATGGCGGTGAGGAGTCCGAAGTTCCAGCACTTGCGCCACATGGGCCATACCTAAACAACGGCGTAAGCAGCGGTCCTGCTGGCGGCGGCACAGCACGTCGTTGACTGACCAGGGGTTCATTGGGGTCTCCCGAAGGAGTCGGTGCCGAGATCAATCCTTGACTTTGTCCATCCGCATCCTCTTGACAGAAGCACAGGCTCGGTCAGCTTCGTTGCTAGGGGCTTATGGGAACCCAGGCTTACTGGAGAACAACTCGACCGTCCCCGGCACGAGGTCTGGGGACGGATCTCGAGATGGATACCGTCTATTGCCACTCATGATGCTGCGCGTCGACCAGCGACGTAGCGTGGAAGCTTGGGTAGATGTATAGACTGGTGAAGCGTCATGGTACGCCAAGTCAACAAACCAGCATCGGAGAGTGCGGTCAATCGTATACGTATAATAAATAACGAATTGATATGCAGGCCGCGGGCGCCGACCTCGGCTCAGCATCCAGTCATGTTGGAGTTATCCGCCGACTTGCTGTGCCCCCGCGGCCCTAAATGCCATTTCAAGTCTTGAGACGCGCATTCCGGATGGCTTCCCCGTTGATTCGACGTCGGATGTTTGAAACGTCGGCCACAACTCCCAATTAAAGCCTGCTGCTGGCAAAGCATGCACCCGGACAATGATGAGAACCGAATGGCTTGTGGCAGCGAGTCAAGAGGTCGCAGATTGCCGCACTTGAGACGCGTGGTGCGGTTATAGGGGCCTGGCCAACGGTAGGCCTCGGGTCCCGATCTCCACTGCACGCCTGAGAACAGACCGGTTACTTGGACCTGGGACCGGGAGAGAAAACTTGGATTGATCCATACGACAGTCCTTGTGAAAAGCCGTCCGGAGTCTTCCCATACAAAGCGGCAACCTACCTAGCAGCTATCCTTGCGAACAATGACATTCCAATTCGTTTTATGGAAAACCTGGCCAGCAATAGACACTCCGCTCGGGTTCCAGCTAAAGTACCGGCGACAGTGCTGCTCAAGTTTAACCACGCCATCCGCAATGCTACCGAATGAGCTCAATGTCTTTGGCTGCGTGTCCTGTGCCGAGTCACGGACATTAGCGAGAGACTACTGGCCATGTAAAGGGGACCATACATCATTGCACCACCAGATGGCGGCATTATACGAGCAGCTCACTCGACCACATGCACCGGGGCCTGCCTGGTTCGTCGGTTGACCGGAAACGTGGTAGAGGTAAGCCCGTCCCTCGGCAATGGCACCCCCGTTGCAATACTCCCAGCGTCCGCCGCAGAAGTAGTTGGCGTCTGAGAAGTCGGTGCGCTTGGTGAGCTCGGCACCCGCTCCATACGGCGCGCTCTCGAGGCCAAAGTCTTGGTCCCAGTTGGGGTTTAGCGAAAGAAGCTCCCGGTGGACTTGCTGGATAGTGCCATTGAGGTAGGCCTTTTCGCCACCAGGGGTCACCTCTACCTCCCACTCAGGGACGAAGATGTCGCGGTTCTCGACGTCGACGTCGTCAGTGGCGGCGCTGCGGGCCTGCTATACTCAGCCTTGATTCATGAAAAGGGGTGCCAAGAGTCATACTGAGGTGTACAGGGCACTGAAGGTGAGGATTAGACCGAGAGCTTTCATCTTGAATGGTTGGCTGATCCGTCGGTTTGGACGGCTGCTCTCTGATGCTCAAGCCACCCGTCGAGAAACAACGCTTCTTATACACCTCTCAATAGGAGAGAGAAACCTCTTGGCTCATACCTTGGGCCCGAAATATCCTTAACAAACGCATGATGCAGCCGCTCTAGAACTGCGTAAAGGGGTAGATTATGGGGTCGTGAAAGTAAGGCAGGGATGAAGAATAGGCTCATCTCGTTCTGAAATTTATTATCTGCTCGGTCCAGCCAAGCCCTGCTTACGAGCCAGGCGTTGTAAATGTCTACTATTCGATTCATGGATGGGCGGGCGGATGGATGCTACGAATTAATTACCGGCTTCTCGCTCCTAGTCGGATTGTTGGTAGGCTGGGCGAGCCCTTGGCCGACTTGATAAACGCTCCATGCTCGTACTTTGTTTGCTTCTGGATTACAATTTGCCGCTAAAGAGTTTGTTTCCGAAGGGGCGGGTAAAACAGGCCCTCTGCGCGTGACTGGACGATGTGTGTGGCATTGAGAGGGGGCAAAGAGGCATTTTTGACTTCAATGTTATAGGTTACAGTGCATGGTGATCCTTCCATGTTATGGTATGGTCGAACCCTGGTCTCAAGCTATATCCGGCCTCTTCGATTTTCTTCGATATACCGCCCTTCCCCCCTGGTTTTAATACTGACCTCGTCGTGCAAAGAACGGAACATGGATAACACGTGCGCCGTCATGCGATGCTCTCTGCTTCTTTGCGCTACTACCAAGGCACACTAAGAGGATGCGGGTCGGATTTCGGTGGCTACGGAATAGTACGTCTTGAACTGACAAAAGACGGTGCTTGCTTGGCTCGATCTCGATAGCAGGTGCTCGCTTATAACTTCCCAGCTATTCCCACCGAAGAAATCAGTACTCTGGCTTAATGTCGGTTTTCTGCAGCCACGGGGTTTTCTCTTCATTTTTGGGCTCGGCTGCGGGTATCCGAAACGACGTGCTCGAAGTCGTTGACGACTGTAGAAGAAATACCACAATACCAGTCATCTCTAACGGAGGTGCCTCCACTTTTGGTTAGAGCAAGGGTGACTGGTTCAACAACGACAAACGTCGACGAGTGTACTCTGTATGTACTGTAGGAACCAGACGAGGGGCACCTGCCCCACAGCACGACCAGAGAGACGTGTGCTGTAGAAACACGTTGGCCCACCTTCCCAACAGGGCACCTCCGCCTGCCCTCCAGGCTCGGGAGGAAACAAGCTGCCAAGTCCGGCTGCTGCCTGCTTGGGTGGAGTCGGCGACGTGTTAGCTGCACATCCTACTCTGTACATAGATACGGCTAGCTCAGCCGACGTATGTACAGTACAATGCAGCTTACGTGCGGGATGCTCGATGCTACCCCCAAGATTCCCCGCCCAAGCAACCCTCATTTTGCCCGCGTCGTGAGGGGTCCGTCGCTGCAGAATGTCGAGCTATAAAGATAAAGTCTGCTCGGGCCTCGTAGTCTGCGAATGGGCGGGTCCACTTAGTTCTGAGCTGCATTGCGAACCTTCAATCCGTTTCCCACTCTGCCTTTTCAAGTATTCTTAACGCTGATCATCCCGTTGTACGAGCCTTCTGCCACGTCTGCTACCCGTCGTCATCATGGCCTATTACGACACCATCACTAGCGAAGCCAAGTACGCGCGCGAGGGTGCGGAAAGTTTCGATTCCCTTTACAAGTCGGACAACTTTGGCGGTGCCGTTAGTGGCTGGAACACGGCACATTTGTATGCGAGTCGAGTTATCTGCGCTAAACCTCAGAAGCGCCTCGCCCTCTTTGCCGGCCACTTCCCGGACTCTGCAAGGGGCGTCCATTCTTGCATCGACCGTCTGGTGGGTGGGCCAACTGCCAGCCTCAGAGACAAGTACGAGCACCAGATTGTTCAGCAACATCATCAGCCAGACAGTCTCGGCTATGTGTGGGCGGCGCTCGCCCGGCTCCTGCAAGCAGAAATGCAGGCTATTGCCACCACAACATCGGATAGATCTACACGAGCGATACGGCCGGCGACACAGTTTCAAGGCTACACCTCTTCTACGAGTATGCAAGTCGCCAGCAGCTCGCCAGCCGCATCAGCTTCAGACTCGACCTCGTCTTCAACGGGCCTTGATTGGACAGCCAAACTTTCTTTAGCTCCTCTCGAGGACCTAGCAGTGCGCCTAGCAAGCTGTTTCATCCGTTGTGTTATCAACTACGCTCAGCCAATCGACAAGGTGTTTCCTATCTACTTTCGCGACGAGCGTCTCTCATACCTCTTCCAAAGCACGTTGAAACAGCCGATTGAAGCAATAGACGATGGCGGCCTACAGGTCTATAAGGGTATAGAAGCCCTTCAGGTAGCGACAATAGAGGGGAAACGAGCCTTTCAGAAATTTACCGATGAAGGTAAGCCGACGGTCTCAGATAGGACTTTAGGCCAAATAGTCGGACAGGCTCTCGCTATACGGCGTGCCGCCGGGACCGGGACTGTTGTCGACGACGAGTAAGTACGCTGCGTACCTTGGCTTTACGACTTTTCCTAAATAAATAATAACCTCCTTAGCCATATAATCATCCTTGCCGTCACGCATTATATCAAGTTTTTCCACTTTCATATAACGGACGACTTTATCAACGAATACGAGAAGCCCCCTCCTACAGCTGAATACTTGAGAATAAACTCTACAAAATGGTTTGACATTGACAAACGAGGCCATCGCAAGAAAATTGTGCAGCATATTCTGGCTATGTTAGCGTGGGCGGAAGAGCAGCGGGGCACGCGCAGAGACGAGCCTAGGGACAGCAGTGGTGAGCGCAGTGGTGAGCGCAGTGGTGAGCGCAGTGGTGAGAGCAGTGATAGCGATGAATCTATGGAGAGCTGAGTACCTACCGTGTCGGTCTTTTTTGGTTAGGCCGGTTGAGAGTCCTCTATGTAGTTTCTTTAGTCACCCACGATTTAGGCAACTTAACCATGCTCCCTCCGGAGACGCCGCCGCTTCGTCTGCCTCAGTTGTCCTGTTTGCTCCGCCTGTCCCACTCTCCCCCTCTTATCCTTACCTTGCTTTCAATCCGCGACGCCTGCGCCGATGTCACCGGCTGTGCCCGCCATGGCGGACCCGGCTTTACCGGATCCCAAGTCGTCATTATCAGCAACAACCCAGCAGCCCCCCGCCCTTGCGGACCAGGCCTACCGACAGAGATTATCTGAAGCCCGAGGTGTGCGCCTGAGGCGCCCCTTCTAATCAGCTCCAGATAGACAATAGCTAGGCATCAGCTTGTTAAACCAAACCCCGGGCCAGCCTGTTACGGCCGAGCGTCAAGTGAAATGCCCCAGGTGTCATTCATAGCATGTCTAGCCGCACTGATTCAATAGTGCCAATGTTTTCTTTTGAACGTAGACATAAGGTTAAATAATGCAGCATTAGGTACATGTGAATTAATGCCCAGCATCGTGTAGAGCAGGCTGGCACTGAAGGCCAAGCGTTTCCCCCATCCTCTCCAAGTCTTTTTTTGGAAGTAAAAGTGCGATGAGGCGGTCACGAAGTGACCGCCTCGGCTTGTACCGGATAGTAGTGATCTTAACTGGGATAGTTATCGGCTCTGGTGGCTTAAAGGTAGGGTCCTCGAGACTGCAAAGGAATAAAGAGGTAACGCGAGCCGTATAAAGATGAAAAGTCTCCTTGTCGCTTGACGAGACTAGTACTTGGGACTAAAGCGAGAAGACGATGCATATTAGTAGAAGAAACTTATATATAGCTCGATATCGTACCTTGAAGGGTTTATTTCGAGAGCCTACCCGTAGTTTATTCCCTTGTGCTAAAGCGATAAGGATGGCGACAATATACGGGTCGTGCAGGCAGTTTGTAGGTGTAACTTTCTTCAGCTTAAGACAATATAATGAATGCACAGACTTATACCGATGGCACTCGATAGGAAGGCGGAATAATTCGCTACGTAGGTGACCGATACGCTCGATGTCGACGTAGGCTGCAAGAAGCGGTAGGCATACGTCCGATTCTTGCTGTATCTTGGGAGTTAAGATGGTGCATTGGAGAGTCTGGACGTGGCGCCCATTAAAGGAGAAGCGTATGTTCTCTCTATCAATACAAGGCGTTAGTCGCAGCAACGAAGACAAGGAAAGGAGGCGTCGAACCGCTCCTCGAATAGTCCATCGGTCGTAAGAAGGCCGGGAAGACCATCTTCTCGATAGGGCAGTCTCCATTTTCGATCCTCAAAGAGGTGGCGCAGTTGGCCGGAGCCTCGCGTCCCAAACAAGACGCGCTTTTTGCGACGCGCGCGAGACGGGTCACTGAATGAACATCCGAGCAGCTCGAGATGACGGTCAGTCCAGTAAATTGGTCGCACGAGGAGTCGCTCTCGACGGTAAAGACGGGCAATCTGGAGGATGGATGAGGGTGCGGTGGGTTCTAAGCGTGGCGGCGTGGGCGGCGCTTCTTCCATGGCTGTGTGTGTTGACTGTTGACGATGGTCAAGGGCAGCCGGCGGCTAAGATTGGAGAGCGACTGCTGATGTAATACCACGCGCCAGGCACGTGCCACCATGACTAATTATTCACCCTAGGCCTTTCTTGACTTGGTACAGAGTACAGAGTACAGTGGCCACGACTTCTGCCCCTCGAGATGACGGTCGGTCCAGTCGCTCTCGACGGTGAAGATGAACGAGGGTGCGGAGCGTGGCGGCGCTTCTTCCATGGCTGTCTTTGAAGCGCAACGGATTATTTTTATTTTAACCAACGGGCGCCGGCGGCGCTTTTGAAGCCACCCTCGCGCACACCGGCTTCTTTCCTCCCTAACCCACGCAACAAAAACACACAGCTTGCTGTGCCACAACACCTCTCGTCACCATGTCTCCCAAGGCAAAGCTTCTTCGGTGGCGGAAGCGGGGAATGGTACGGGCTTGCACTGTGGCAGGGGCCCTTGTGTAACTCTCGCCCGTTGGGTTTTGTTTTGGGCCTTGTTGCCATACGCCTTCACTTTGGACTCAAAACGATAATGCCCAGCCAGATTGTCGTCGCCTTTTCAACCTTGGTGGACCTTGGCATTCTGCCTCCGTTCCTTGCAGGCGACATCTCGGACACGGTTACCATCGTCAAACAGCGTCAGCCCTCAAGAGTCGCGTCGTCGGGCTCTCCCCAACAAAATGGAGCGCACCGCTGATGTGGAGAGCCTTCTGGAGTGGCAGCACGACTTGCGCTCGCTCCGGGTCGACCTAATCGGCGACTTTGCCGGCAAGGAGCTCTTTTCCATCCATGGCGACTCGCTCATGCTGTATTGCATCTCCCAGGCGCGTGTCGACTTTATAGGTATGTCACTTGTCTCTCACTCCTGCTCGAGTCGCCGAGATGGCTGCGTTGCTTCACCGTAATGCTTACCCGTCGAATACAGACGGCTTCCAGCTCCTGCACGCGGTACACGCCGTAGAGGCCTTCCTCGCCAACCTCAAGCAGCGCGGCTGCAACTTTCACCTCGTCTGGTTTCGCGCCGACGAGCCGTTGTGTGTTCCTCGACACGCGTCGGGCACCAAGAGCACCCTTCATCGCCTCACGCGAGCCGTGCTCATCCAGCATTTCCGTCGAAGCTTCACCTGTACCAATGGAACACTTCAGTTCGAGTTCAGCAATGTCGAATGCGTCGAGTTTCATAAATACCTTGCCGGCTACGCCCATCATTTTTGGCTGTGTCTCGACGGCGTCGCGTTTGAAGGGTGTTCCATGACGAGCGGCATTCTGTACCTCAAGTTCATGAACACTATCGCGTCTTATGGGTATAGCGTTGCTCTGATCAACGACCTCAAGTTTGTCAGCTCCAAGGTAAGTTTCCACTCAGTTTTTTAACATGCCCACTCTTGTCTTGCGAACTGGGCTTACCCGTAACTCGCGAAAGGTCTATGCTTCAGTCACTTCGCGTTCGTGTGTTAATAGGCAACTCGAGATCCCTGCCTTGATCCCGCGACACAGCAAGCCGTCTCCGGCCGTTTCCGAGTTCTGGTCAACCCTCAGCACCTTAACGCCAGAAAACCAAGTCTGGGATGATGGATCACCGCTCTCAGCCCGAGAGGCAGTTACTCTGGTTGGCATCTGCGATACGCTGTCCAAGGATTCCTGTCCCGCAATGAAGAAGTGTGCAGCTGCATTCATCCTTCACCTATCCGCCTTGAGACGCTGCAGTCTCTCCAAAAGATCGTGCGCCCCGACGTCGCTACACGAGCTGGAGCAACAGTCCCTGGACAGTTTCCTGGCGCATTTTGCCCATGTATGCATCGGAATCATCGAGAACAGCAAGTTTTCCTATTACGCAATATGGGACATCTTTGACCTTGTCGACGGTCGAATCCTTTGGCAGGTCCTGAGCAACTTGTCAAGCCTCTCACTGCCTCCAGACATCATTGCAGAAAGTCAAACATTTGCCCGACGTATCCAGAAGCTCACCGGCCACGACATCACTGGATACCTGCCTTCAAGTCCTGGCGACGATCGCACCCAACAACTCAAAAAAATTCTTGTCGACGCCGGCGACCTCGCAGGGTCTTGCATCCTGCCGTTCACCCACCCTGTTCTCGACGACTATCTCAAGTCGGTTGATGTTAATGCGAGCGAGGTAGGAGAAGAGCCTCAGCAGACCCCCAACGTGTTTCGGGAGATCTCTCATTGGCACAATGCACGTGTCTCGGTCGATCCGAAGCAGTCGCTTCAACGGAAGGGCTTCTGGGCTCGCAAGAGAAATCAAAAGTGGATGGCAGACACGATTGCCTACTCTGCTAGCTTGACGAATGCGAGTGGCAAAGCACTCGACCCAGAGATAGTTGTCGTGTCGCCCGCCAAGACTACTCCTGCCCAGAGCAGTGCTGCCAAAGGGAAGGGATCGAAAGAGGATCGCAATTCACGCGGAAAGCAGGACACGGCCGGCAAGATAGTGAAGAAGGCCCCCAAGAGTGGCCGAGACCGAGCCTTTGAGGAGGCTCAGAGGATCAAGGACAAGAAGCTCGAGGACAAGGGCAAATCAGCAGCCAACCACTGGAGCGACCTCTACCACGAGTTTGAGGCCGAGTCAAGCCTGTCCAAGCGCTTGTCCAAGGCCTCCAAGTCCTTTGCTGGTCTCGACAGTCAAGCCATGGCTGTCGTTGGGGCTCCAATGTCCCTTTACATTTGTGGCATCCTTGGACTGATGATACGTGATGGGAAAAAGATAGACGAACGAGCCAATGGTAAGCCCCCTGAACCGGAAGATGCGGACGCTTGGTGCCATTTCAATGGCAATGGCCTACTAACTAAATCGAACAGAGATGGACGCGTTAGCCATGATATGGTCAAGACTTCTCGCGATTGGGGACATGCAGCTCTCCCCAAGCGTTTTAGACCAGTATCAACTCTTCTTGAAAGCCCTCCGGATTCAGCTACCAGCTGCGCCGACCCTCGACCGATTTCTCACGGGGCAAAAACCAGCTCTATCTCAAGTCATGGCAGCATCCGTGTCTAACCTGAACCTCTCAGTGGACCCCGTCGAGTTTCAGCTCCAATTCTGTGGTCCTTTTATGGAACGAAGTTTTGATTCGGCTCCAGATCCCCGCGTGCCATTCTTTCGCCCTGACGCCTGGCAGCGCAAGGTCCTTGACGCCATCGACGCTAACAAGAGCCTGTTTGTCGTTGCGCCAACGTCAGCGGGCAAGACGTTCATCTCGTTTTACGCTATGAAAAAGGTCCTACAGGCGAGTGACGACGGGGTGCTCGTCTACGTGGCGCCCACCAAGGCCCTCGTTAACCAGATCGCCGCCGAGATCCAAGCTCGGTTCTCCAAGTCGTATAGAATCAACGGTAGGTCCGTCTGGGCTGTTCACACTAGAGACTACCGAATCAACAGCCCTCAGGGTTGTCAGATTCTCGTCACTGTTCCCCACGTCTTGCAGATCTTGCTCCTGGCCCCGTCGAACGCGGATAAGAGCAGCTCGTGGTCTGAACGGATCAAGAGAATCATCTTTGACGAAGTGCATTCCATTGGCCAGGGCCAAGACGGCGTGATTTGGGAACAGCTGCTGCTGATGGCGCCTTGCCCAATCATTGCGCTTTCTGCAACGGTCGGCAACGCACACGAGTTTAATGCATGGCTGGAAGCGTCGGAGAAGGCAAAGGGCTTTGAGCTATCCATGGTCTCGCACTCGAGTCGCTACTCAGATTTGCGGAAGCACATCTACCACGCTCCTGTGAGGGAATTCACCTTCAAGGGATTGTTACCCGCCGCCGGGCTTCCCATTCCTGGATTAGATCAGGGGCCTGGGCTGTCGCGATTCGCCTACATCCATCCAGTCGCAAGCTTGGTGAACCGGTATAGTCACGCCACCCCTTTGTCATGCATCCTTCCCCTACTGATTAAGACATCAGAAACCGCGGTACGGTCGAAGACATCGGCCTCGAGCCGAGAGACTGTCTTGCCCTGTGGCGAGCCATGGTAAAGCATCAGACCAAGAATCACCCAATTGGCAAAACCCTTGATCCCTCGAACTTTCTTCCACCCATTGTGAAAAAGTCGGATGTCGCTCTATGGGAACATGCCCTCAAAGATGTTCTGACGGCCTGGATGCAAGATCCTGGCTCACCCTTTCAAGCGGTCCGCGAAGAGTTCGGGTCGCCTATCCTCAATTTCAAGGCCAGCTCTCAAGGAAACGAAACCGCCAATCAACCAACTACGAATGACGATTTCACGGTAAAATTCGAGATTCAACGAGGTTCACTTCGCTTCGTGGCCCTGCCTCTAGCAACCGACTTGCACGACAAGATGGCTCTCCCCGCCATTCTCTTCAACTACGACCGAGAATACTGCGAGCGAACGCTAGCCACGATGCTGAAGCAGCTTGAGAAGTCTGAAGAGGTGTGGAAAACGTCGAGTCTGGAATGGAGCAAGAGGCTCAAGGAGTACGGGAAGTGGAAAAAGACGAAACTGCAAACTGCGAAAACCAAAACGGGCAAAACAAAGGCGAAAAAGAGCCAGTCCCAGGACGACTCCGAAGCCTCGAAACAAGACACGATCCGCGAGGAGGCTAACCAAGAGGCCAGCCCGTGGGAAAGTTTCGACCCAGACGGCCCAGTTGACCTCTTTTCCTTTGCGGACCGAACTAAGCTCTCCGACTCGGAGCTCAAGACCCTGATTGATTCGCTTGAGAACGCGAATCTCAGTGACGAGATTGTCAACGCCCTTCGCCGCGGCATCGCAGTTCACCATGCGGGCATGAATCGGGGATACCGGCAGGTGTAAGTGAATTGAGCCCATCGCCTCTTCAGTATTCTAACGAGCTCCGTCGTAGCGTCGAGATGCTTTTCCGCAAAGGATTTTTGAGAGTCGTCATCGCCACGGGCACGCTCGCACTTGGCATCAACATGCCGTGCAAGACGGTCGTCTTCTTCGGCGACTCGGTCTTTCTCACGACGCTCAACTATCTGCAGGGCGCGGGTCGAGCCGGCCGTCGCGGCTTTGACGTCCTTGGAAACGTCGTGTTTGCCGGTATAGCCCCCGATCGGGTATTTGAGATCATGTCATCGAGACTACCTGATCTTCACGGACACTTCCCCCTCTCGACGACTTTGGTTCTACGACTTCTCGGACTCTTGCATCATACCAGCAACTCTGACTTTACTGTAAGAGTCACTCGCTCGCTGCTCTCGCAGACGCGCCTATACCTAGGAGGGCCGTCGAATCAACTAGCCATTAAGCACCACTTGCGCTTCTCGATTGAGTACCTGCGAAGGCAGTGTCTGCTCTCGCGCGAGGGCGCTCCTCTTAACTTTTCCGGCCTCGTGGGGCATCTCTATTTCACAGAGAACGCCGTCTTCGCTTTTCACACTCTGCTCAAAGACGGATATTTTCACCAAGTTTGCGCAGACATTCATCGACGCCCAAAGGATGTACGGCTTGAGCTTATGCTTATCCTATCGCACTTATTTTGCCGCGTTCCTATCCGCAACAACAGCGAGGAATGGATTGCCAATATTGTGCGTAAGTCGCCGTCGGTCATTTTGCTGCCGCGTCTGCCAGGTCAAGCCGAAGAGGTCCTGCTTCGTCATAACCAGGAGACGCTGTCGATTTTCCGCACCTACGTTAGCTCGTATGTTAGGCAGCATCTAAGCGACACTCCGGATACCAAGTTGCCCTTTACTGGCCACGACGTCCAGCCGCGTCCTGGCATGCAGGATTGCCTATTTCCCATCAATCACCTGACGCCAACGAAACTGCGCTCGCCCTTTGCTGCTCTATCGGGGTTCACGGACGATTTCGCCTCGATTCATGAGCTCTGCACAACTGTCCGGAGCGAAGTCTTTCTCGATGAATTTGCCGTGCCGTACATCCCTATCTACCCCCAAGACGTCGCCAGGCCGTGGAATGCCTACATCTACGACTTTTTCAAGCACGGGGACTTGACGGCACTCGTGAGAGACAACAGAATCAAAAGGGGAGACGTCTGGTTTCATCTCAAGGACTTTTCGCTTATACTGGCCACCATTGTTACGAGTCTGACCAACTTTCTCAAGCCAGAGTCGCCAGTTGATATGACAGACGTCCAAGATGTCGGAGATGTCATTCAAGACGGGCTTGAAGAGTCACAAGAAGACGAGCCGGACCTTGAAGCTGCAGTTGAAGTCGTAGTTGCACAGGCAGCGCCTCCTGCGGCTTCCAAAAAGGCTAGCAAGGACCCTATTCTGGAATCCTGGGATGATGAGCTCAGCGATGAGGAGTCCAGTCCAACAACGGGGATGAAGACTCTGAACCTCGACTCCCCAACCGCCGAGACGCCTTCGGGCAGAGACGCAGTGCCAGTTCCAGCTTGGCAAACCAATCCCGGCTGGAGTTTGATGAATGTCTTGATTGCATTCCAGAACTTGCAAGCTGGATTTGACGGGCGGTTCCGGAAGGTGTGGGCTTGAGGCATAGCGCTACCCTGAGCTGTGTGGAGTGAAATGGGCATTGAGCTGAGGGGCAGACAGACAGTGGCAGGACTTGTTTATCTTGCCTTGGGGAACGTAGTGATGAAAGGTTCTTTTTACACCACGAGATGCTATAATAGTTGTAACCCCTATCTACCTAGCTCTCTAATTTATTGGCGTTCTTATCTCTTGTACGTTGTACAGACCAGAACGGGCGGTCTGTGCATTGAATTCTGGTCGACAAGTCTGAAGGGCTAATCATTTATTCCGAGGCACACAACGCTAGCCTCTCGTGGAATTTTGAGCTGCTTCGAATCTTGGCGAGAGCGGATGTGTCGTGGTGCTTCTGTGATGCGGTATAGTCCTTTAATAATAATAAGGGGAACGCGCCTCAGCGCAGAGGTGAGTCAGGAAATAAGATGTCAAGCTTGGGAAGGTCCAGCCAACCAACATATACGCCAGAATCGTCATGACTGGAAACATGGCGTACAGGAATTCCCCATTTTCGGAGTCGAAATCCTCGGATAGGAAAGTCAATTCTTCCCAGTTCGTGCATGGTGAGAACAACCTGGAAACAAGTAGTCAATGCCGTTCCCCGAGCGGAGGGCAGATTGATGGCAAGGTGCGAATGCTCGCCTTTGTTCAAGTGCGAGATTTGGGGAACAATAACATTTCAAGCAAACTGGCCAGTGACTCACGCCAATGGCCAGTCAAATGGCTCAGATGATGGTCGCTCCATGTTTCCAGCCCAATGCACCCGACGTCAACCGGCCGAACAGCTGAGATGCTGGAATTGGAGCAAGCAGTTGGTCACATTCCCTCTGAGAAATACTCAAAACTAGACATTTGCCAGTCCTCAATCCCAATGAATGATGGGCTTCACTACCTATGTGCCTATTTGTCAGTGAAGAGTGTCCAAGATTGGAGGAAAGAATTGGCTCACCTTGCCATGGTGCAAATCGTCCAACGCACTCTCGAAATCCTTGACCGAGTAGACCTTGCACAATTTGTCCACGGGGAAGTGCCCTTGTTGGTGAAGTTCCATCAACTTGGGAATAAACTAGGCAGGCCAGCAATGTTAAGGGCGAAGAGCTGAAGAAGGAGTAAAGAGTGCAAGCGCGAACCTTTTGCGGGTGAGAACCGCCTTCAACGACCCCAATATACGACTTGTTTTCAAGTAGAAACGCCTGGGGCTCGATCCTAACGACGCTATTGGGTGGTGGAACGCCCACAGACGTCGCAGTGCCTCTCGGAGCTAGACATCCGAACAGAGACTCAATGACGGCGATGTTGCCCGTGCAATCAATGGCAAAGTCGGCCCCTCCGTTCGTCATGTGCCGGATCTTTGCCTCGACATCCTTTTCCGTCTTGGAGTTGACGCTATCGGTCGCACCAAACTCGGTTGCAATGGCGAGCTTTCCATCGACGACATCCACAGCCACGAGCTGCTTGACTTGGAGATGCGCAGCTGCCATGATGGCGGCGAGGCCGACGCTTCCAACGCCAAAAACGACAACCGACTGAGTCTTGTCTGGCTTGAGAACATTGAGCACAGTACCCGCCCCAGTCTGGAAGCCGCAGCCAAGAGGGGCGTAGTAGGGAAGCGACTCGGGGTAGGGACATTTCACCACGCTTCGCTCAGCCACGATGGACATGCGAGAGAAGGAGGATTGTCCGAAGCATTGGCTGCGAACCGGTGTTCCGTCCTCAAGCCGTGCTGGCGTCGAGCCATCTGAAAGCCGAACGGAGCCGACGTTGACCGGCGAGTGCATGTGGCAGCAGGAAGGATTCTCGGCGATGCACTGCTTGCATTGTCCACAGACGTTGAAGGAGAGAAGGACATGATCGCCCACTTGGAGGGATTTGTCCTTGACGTCATTGCCCAAAGCTCGTATGATGCCCGCGCCTTCGTGGCCGAAAATGGCTGGAAACTCGACTCCTGGCAACAGGCCTGCTTGGAGAAGGTTATCCT
Source organism: Ophiocordyceps robertsii (assembly GCA_027405785.1). Classification (NCBI taxonomy): domain Eukaryota; kingdom Fungi; phylum Ascomycota; class Sordariomycetes; order Hypocreales; family Ophiocordycipitaceae; genus Ophiocordyceps; species Ophiocordyceps robertsii. Next base: position 69,418 of record JAPEBW010000169.1, read on the forward strand.
GGCCGTTGTTGGTGAGTAACTGATCAAATCGACACGGGCTGGGCAAAACCAACCGTGTGGCAAATGCCAGAGTACTTCATTTCTACAAGCACTTCATCAGCGCGAACTTGATCAAGAATGATGGTCTTCATCTCGAATCTGTCGCCTGGCTTGTGGACAACTAACGCCTCTGTGGTGAGGTCAGTAGGCGGCGCCATGATGGAAAATGCCGGTATATGACAAGATGACTAAAGCTAGAGGAAGAGCTTGAGGGTGCTGGTATGACGATAACTCAGTTGTACCATGGAACCTCGATTATATAGACTGTCCCTCCTAGGATCTGCACAAGCATGTCCTGCGGGGCAAGTTTCAGGATTGCCAAACATCATGCCATCATGGCAGTTTCCGAACCTTTCCGTCGCTTCCAGGGGCTCTTACCTCTGTGGGATGAGTTTTAGCTGCGAAACAGGGCAAGGTTGATGCGGAGTGCATGAACATTGGCGGGCCCAACTAGGCATCGGGCGCGGGGAACCTGGGGGCGGTGTTCACATTAGACGGCGGAGTTGGTTATACTTTCGTATGCTCGGGTATTCGGCTTGGTTGGAGTCACCGTAAACTGAAGCTGGCATGTCGGAAATGCGTCTGGGGTTCCGAAGAGCGGCAAGGGAACGACTAATCCACGTGCCCCCTGAGTCACCCATGGACGCTATACAGAAAACGCGGGAGCATGGCCGGCTGAACGCGTGGGACTGTGTCTACTCTAGATGATCTATAAACAATCAAAGATACACTCCTTGGTGATAAAATTCGTCCTTGCATAAATTATATAAATGCCTTAAAGAACAAAAGGCTCTTTCTTCCACGCCCTTCCCCTGAATGCATAAACCACCATGAGGTCTGTGTCATTCCAGCCCTGTTTTCACGCCACCTGTGCGCCTCTTCTATACTCCTCCATTCTTTCCGCCTCTAGTCGTCATTTAGTCATCGAGCCATATACGCTTATAAGCAAGTAGCCAAGCTATAAGCCAACCCCTTCTGTCCGCCGCCGACCAGAGATGTACGATTCTTGGGGGGAGGAGTAAAGGCGTGAGTTAAGCCCACGACGCGCGCCGATGCCAGGAGCCGGGCGCGGCCGTTGCGGCGGAGACGTCGCCAGAGAGGGTGGAGACGGGCTCGGGCGCGGGCCAGGCCTCGGTAGGGGCGGGCTGGGATACGGCCCGGGCCCGGAGCAGCGTTGGTACAGAGGATAAGTAGTAGCGTTAAAGACACGTGGTGGGTGCAAGTGCTGCTACTCGGGTACAGACACAGTATGTACACGTGTTAGACTTTGGCAGAATCTTGGCCTCGGTGAATCTGCATCGGCATCGGCAGGGTCGTGCAGAAGGGGACCTTGCATGAGGTACTTGCGGATGGGCGGCTTCAAGGTGCGCAACCAAGTACTATCCACAGTGGCAACTCTAGCACGCACTCTATTGTAGACCTGAGCCACAAACCCACTGACGAAAGTACTGCCGTCCTCGGACTGCTGCCGCACCGATAAAGTTGTGGGGTCCATCTTTTGGCCTCGGCGTCACCGCAAGCTCGCTGTCACCTCTTCCTCTCTTTCACAACCCCCCTCCCTCCTCCTCCTCCGCTTAATATCTGTCCCTCCCCATCTCTCGACACGAATCCTCACCCCCGACAATGACGCAGCCGCTCACCAACGGCCTCGCCAAGACCCGAGCAGCCGCGACGGCCACCGACGGCCCCCGACCCTGGCCCGAAATATGCTCCGTGCTGCGGCGCAAGGTGTCGGATCTGCTCAGACAAGGCCCCGACGACGACGCCGTCCTCCGGAACACGCAGCTGCGGGCGCGCGAGTCCCTGGCCGTCATCGGCGAGGCCCTGCAGAAATACGGGTGCGTCGGCCTTGCCCCTTCCTGCCGTTCCGCTCTTGGCCCCGATGTGCGGCCGCCGGAACTCCTGCCATTGCCTTGACGAGACGGACCGTGAAAGCAGGAGACTCTCACTGACGCGCGCGCACCATGCCGCGTAACAGGAGCAACGAGCTGTCGCTCTCCTACAACGGCGGCAAGGACTGTCTCGTCCTGCTGATACTCATCCTCGCCTGTCTGCCCGACCCGACACAGCCCTTGCCCGCATCGGCCCAAGACGTGGCGGCCGAAGCCCCGACAAAGAGCCCTATTGAGCCGCTGCAAGCCATCTACATTGCGCCGCCCGACCCTTTTCCCGAGGTGGAGGACTTTGTCGCCGTCTCGATCTCTCACTATCATCTCGACCTGACACGCTACGCCCTACCCATGCGGGACGCCCTCGAGGCCTATCGCGCCGACCGGCCGCCCGTCAATGCCATCTTCATGGGCACGAGGCGAACTGACCCGCACAGCGAGTTCCTGACGCCCTTTAGCCCGACCGACGGCGACTGGCCGCGCTTTATGCGGGTGAATCCGGTCTTGGACTGGCACTATCCCGAGATTTGGGCTGTGAGCTGCCCAGGCCCCTTTCTCCTCTTACCCGCGAACAAGGCATCGGCTGGAGTGGGGTGTTACTGACACGTGCGTCTCTCAGTTCATCCGGCACCTCGACATACCCTTCTGCAGCCTGTACAACCGCGGCTTCACGTCCCTCGGCGGCACGAGAAACACGCGCCCGAACCCCGCGCTGGCCCTCGAGGACGGCGACGGCGCCAAGGCCTTCCGGCCGGCGTACGAGCTGGTGCGCGACGACGAAGAGCGCCTCGGGCGGGATCGATGAAGCGCAGGGGTGGCTGGTGGGATGGATTGACGTGACGAGGAGTTGACTTTGACCGTGACCGGACTTGAGGGAGGGCGAGGCAGATATCAGGGAGGCGGGCAGGCACCGTCCAGGAGGGGCCCGTCTGCGGCGCCTTGGATGCGGACGTACCGATAGACAGACACCAGATGAGACAGACGAGTCATAGAAGTGTTTTGGCGTCATGAGAGTTACAGGATACACTTTTTCCCCCTTCCAAGGCTGGATCACTGCGCAGTTCAGAGGCAGAGAGTCGCGGCTGGGCGTACGCGATGCAGGGCCGGGCATGTGCGCACACTGTGAGGAGACGGAACCATTTAATTGAGAGATCAAGTAAGTCACCAATGCAGTTGCTGGTCGATTATAAGAGGTGAAAACATAGTGTACACATGTAATCACAAGGGTTAAAGGGTGCAACGTGGACCTCGGGAGGCGTCACCTAAACACGCGCCGATGCTCGGAACTTCGGAATCATCCGACAAGCCTCGGCCCGTCTCATTTTGGCTACGTACTGACTTTCTCCCCCGACCTCTCTTCATCACGCCTTTCTCTGCCGCGCCATTCCTGCATCACCAGCATCGCCGAGCCATCTGATATTTGCCCGCCTGCTTTGTCACAGCCACACAGTCACGCACATTCACGCACCCATCATTCGACCCTCTCCTCGCCCTAGCCGGCCCGCGCGCAGTCCACCCCCCAACCCGGGCGCCCACCGCACATGGCCGAGCCCCAATGCCAGCGACAGCGACAGCGTCCATCTCCATGACGAACCCATGACCGACTCGAGCTTCGCCCAGGCCCAGCAGAGGGTGGTCGCGCGCCGCCAAGCCCGCGAAGCCGAGGCCGCCGCCGCCGCCGCCGCCGCCCGTCTCCCACCCGCACATGCCTCGTCTCGCGCCCAACAGCTGCGCCTCGGGCTGCAACGCCTGCCCTATCCCCTCAACCAGCTCGGCCCGGCATGGGATGCGGCATCGTCGAGGGAAGGTACGCGGCCGGCGTTTCGCGTCGCGCAAGTGGACGCAGAGCTGCTCGACGACGAACTGGTGGAGCTGCTAAAGGGCCAGGCTGCCGATGCGCTCAAGTACTTTGGCGGCGGTCACTTGCACGATGACTGGTCGGCCGAGATGCTGCTGGCGTTGCGCGCCGTGCTGTTCAAGCTCACCGTCTGGGACCACGACGCCACGTACGGCGCGGCGCTGCAGAACCTCAAGTACACCGACGCCAGGAGGGACGGCCCCGTGCTCGTGGCCCCGTCGAGGCTACAAAAGTCGCTCTACGGGCTCGTCACCGTCGTCGGCAAGTACGCGTGGACGAGGTGGGCGGATTGGCTGCTCGACCAAGACGACGGCCACGACGGGCCGAGCAGCCCCCGCATACGATTGCTGTCGCGCTGGACCGAGAGGCTGACGACGGCGCACTCGGCCGCCGCTCTCGTCTCCTTCCTCGTCTTCCTTCTACGCGGGCGATACCGTACCCTGCTCGACCGGGTGCTGAGGATGCGCCTGGCCCCGCCGACGAGCCACGTCAGCCGCGAGGTGTCGTTTGAGTACCTCAACCGCCAGCTCGTCTGGCACGCGCTTACCGAGTTCCTGCTCTTCGTGCTGCCGCTCATCGGCATCAACCGGTGGCGGCGCTGGCTCAGCCGCACATGGCGCAAGACCAAGGACATGATGCGCGTCGACGGCGACGGCGACGACGACTCTGGCTCGGGCCGGGGCGAATACGCCTTCCTTCCCGAGCGGACGTGCGCCATCTGCTACCAGGACCAAAACGCCGCGGCGACGACGGAGACGGAGATGCTGGCGGCGGCGACGGCGTCGGGGGGCGTGGTGGGGTCGGCGCAGACGGACGTGACGAACCCGTACGAGACGATGCCGTGCGCCTGCGTCTACTGCTTCGTGTGCCTGGCGACGCGCCTGGAGGGCGAGGAGGGCGAGGGCTGGACGTGCCTGCGGTGCGGAGAGCATGTGAATGAGTGCCGGCCGTGGAGCGGAGACGTGCTGGAACCCGAGCCGCGGCCGAGGATACGCAAGCTGAGCTCGGTGACCAAGACGGTGGCCTTTTCGGAGGATGTCACGGGCGGCGAGGGCGTAGTGGAGGGGGCGCCGTGAGGCCAACGGGTGTACGACGGGCGCCATTGAGGAGTGCTGGTGATTCAAGAAGCTGGCGGGATCAGCTTTGATAAGGTGAAAGTTTTAGATGAACTCGACCAGTCAGGCCCAATGTTGGGTCTTTTGAGTGTTTTTCGCGCTCCAAGTGTGCAGCATGTGGCGCGCACTCCTGTTGGCCGCGGCTCGACCAACGGTAAATAGTGAGGGCATCATGAGTTCCAGAGCACTAAGGCGTGCACGTCATATGGCGTCACAAGCGCACTGTAATGCAGGCACGCAACACACATAAAGGGGCCGATAAGATAAGGCATGGCTGATTTGTACGACGGCATTGAAGCAGGTACCGCTGCTGCGAGTCGGCTTCTCGTCAAAGGTCAAAGGTAGCCCGCCCTACCTTTTTGGGTGCCGAGGTACATTGTACTTTGACATGCATCAACCCACCTCGCCCAACTCGGCTCCGTGTCATCACAACAACAACACCGGCTTCGACTCGAGACGTTGGCCGCGCGACAACAGGTCGGACCTGAAGCGCGGGAGCAGCTCACAAGTCGCGTGCCTCAGGTATCCAAGCCGAGCTCGAAATCCTTGTCCTTCCCGAATGTAGTCCGTCGTTCAGGGGGCACTCAAAACGCGCACTCATCAGTCCGAAGCACCTTTGGACCCGATCCAAGACAGCGTCGTCAGAGGGCCAGAGCCAAGAGGACAGGCGCGATTTGCGCGCGCGCGAGTGTGTCATGTCGAGCTTCTTCCAGTTCACCCAGGGCACCGAGTCGTACCACGTGCGTACCTCGGACACGTCGCCTCTGCTGGGCCGCTTCCGCGCCGTGCCTCCGCGCCCAGGACAGGGACAGAATCGTTACGGCCAGATGGGCAACCGGCTCGCGGCAAACGGCGGCGGGAGGGGTAGCGTGCATGTCGGGTATGGCGCCCTGATCGCCGCCGAGCTCGAGGCGGCGCAGCAGGAGGAGGAGGATGAGGAGCACCATGACGACGACCATGACGATCAAGGTGACGGGCCGCCATGGTGGAAGAGGCTGTGGCGCGCCTACGCCCTCGACCTCTGGGTGGCTCCGCGGCACTCGGCCGTCAAGAAGGTGGTGGACGTGTGGTGGAGTCGGTACGGGCTGCTGGTGCTTTTGCCTGCGATGCTGGTACGTCAACAGGGGCCCGCCGGGATCGCGCATGTGAGGACGAGGTGATGCTGACGTGGGGGGGGGGCGCTCGCAAAGGCCGTCGCCTGGTGCTCTGTGCCGTTCCCCCAATACCCTCTGCCGGGCCGAGACAATGGCGACCCCAATGGGGAGCCTCGGGACGGACACAAGACGCCCGGCCACGGGGCGCCGCGGGTGCGCGTCAACTTTTGGTTCTTCCTCTTTGTCTACTACGGCTTCTACAACCTGACGGCCCTGATATGGATCACAAAGGTGTTTAACCTGTACAGCCTCAACTGGTGAGTCGACGACTCCCCCTCGAATGGCCCATGCTCACGCGCATGGGCAGGTGGCCGCAGTCGCTCGGGTTCCCCCTGACGGTGTCGCTCATCGCCATCGTGTCCCTGGCCGTGCCCATCCCGCTCTACTTTAGCATCGAGACACGGTTCCTGACGATGCACAACACGGCGTGGATCACGTGGACCTTCTTCACCATGGCCATGCCCGTGGCCATTGCCTTTATGATACTGCTGACGAATGAGCGGCACATGGGCCTGCGCCACTCGCTGTCGGAGACGCAGCGCATCTTCACCACGTCGTGGTGGACGGGCGAGCCCGACGCGGCCCCCGGGCGAGACTACTGGCGGCGCCGCTACAACGGCGACAACGGGCTGGAGCCGCGGATGCAGGCAGCGCCGCCGGGCAGGCCGCAGGGGGCCGCCGTGAGGCGCAGGTGGCTGCCGGCAAGCTTCGTTCGCTTCCTGTGGTTCTGCGTGGCGCTGTCGGTGGGCCTGATGGCGTACGTCCTGGGCGAGGCCTATGCCGAGATGTACCTGCGCACGCTGCCGCACAACAGTCTGGAGACGGTCGTCTACGTCTACGGCTGGGTGCTGACGGTGCACCTGCTCGACGCCCTGACGGGCTGGGTGCTGGGCGTCCGCGAGGGCGAGCGAGTCGGGAGTTATCCCTTGAGCTGGGTCTTTAAGCTGTACGAGTCTCCCCTTGTCAGTCGTCACGACGGGGGGCTAACCAATGCCGTCAGGTACTTCATGTTGACGTACCAAATGTACGTGCGGGCGCTGTATGCGCGGCTGCGTTCGCAGTCGCAGTTCGTCATCCTCCAGGTGCTGTCGTCGACGGGGCTGGTGGTGATGACGCCGCTGATGATGACGCGGAGATTCCACCGGGTCCTGACGCTGCTGGGGCTTAACGGGCAGAGCTACGGCTCGTACCAGAAGCTGCAGGCGCGCAACGTCTTCATCCGCTTCCTGGCCGAGAACGCGTCCATGGCGGCCTTTCTCGGCAGCATCGCCGTGCTGCACTTTGGCGCCAACAGGGACGTGTACCCGTACTTTGCCTTTGACGACGCCGACGGGCCCTACGGCTTTCGCCTGACCTTTCGGGCCTCGTCGGTGACGTGGGCGTGCGAGCTCGTCGCCAGCATGGCGGTGCGCGGCCTCATCCGCCTCTGCTTCGGCGTCGACGTCGACCTCGAGGGCAAGCTGGACCTGGCCGTGTGGCCGGAGCTGCTGCCGACGAGCGTGACGGTGACGCTGCACGTGCTGCAGAACATGATTTTCTCCATTATACGGCTGCAGTTTTACGAGTGAGCCTCGGACTGGCCTGGAGAGAGGCGCGGTTGGATATTCTTTTCTTTGCCCTGTTTTCTTTGCCTTCCTTGTCAGCTCTTCCCCCCCTCCTGGCTTTGCTTTCAACTCTTGTCTCTCTCGTCTTCTCTGCACTCACTCAGCATGGAGCCATGGCGGCGTGCATGGACATAGACCGATACCCGTTTGCGCATTTGGTGTTCTGGGGCAAGGGGGCCGGAAGCGTGTATGTACTCTGCATTGGATGATACCATTGTGCTGCTCAGAGCCCAGGGGAACCCCTGCCACAATAGACTTGGCTCCTGTCTCGTTTGTTTCCATGGCACAGGGTGACCAAACATGACGGGGGCCGGCTGCATGAGGTGCCTGCGGCGTGGCTGGTGGGCGCCGGCGGCCCGGGGAAGCAAGCGGCAGCTGGGGCGATTCGGCGCCGTCCCGCGATCCGGGGACCTGGGGTTCGTCGGACCGGCGTCGGTGAGGAGCGGGGACGCGCGACGACGACGACGATGGTGGGCGAGGGCAAGGGGAGGCGAGGCGAGGTTGCAAGGGGCACGGGCAGCGGCTTGCATGGCCCGTCTCGAGCGGCTCGACGGGGAGGCGTGGCCCGGAGCCGGCGCTGGGCTGGGCTGGACCGACGCATGCAATTGGTAGCATACTTGGTAGCAGCAGCGGCAAAGGGCGGTGGATTCATGCAGAGAGAGGCCATCGACAGCAGGCGCGCATGGGCTCCGGGCACGGGCAGGCAAGCGTGAATCCGCAT